>OW388305.1:67694472-67902336 GCA_936450465.1 Gibbula magus
CGTGGATATACTTTCTGGTACACTAGTTCAACTGTGGGATATACTTTCTGGTACACTAGTTCAACCTGTGGGATATACTTTCTGGTACACTAGTTCAACTGTGGGATATACTTTCTGGTACACTAGTTCAACAGTGGGATATACTTTCTGGTACACTAGTTCAACTGTGGGGATATACTTTCTGGTACACTAGTTCAACGTGGGATATACTTTCTGGTACACTAGTTCAACTGTGGGATATACTTTCTGGTACACTAGTTCAACTGTGGGATATACTTTCTGGTACACTAGTTCAACTGTGGGATATACTTTCTGGTACACTAGTTCAACCGTGGGATATACTTTCTGGTACACTAGTTCAACTGTGGGATATACTTTCTGGTACACTAGTTCAACAGTGGGATATACTTTCTGGTACACTAGTTCAACTGTGGGATATACTTTCTGGTACACTAGTTCAACAGTGGGATATACTTTCTGGTACACTAGTTCAACTGTGGGATATACTTTCTGGTACACTAGTTCAACAGTGGGATATACTTTCTGGTACACTAGTTCAACTGTGGGATATACTTTCGGGTACACTAGTTCAACAGTGGGATATACTTTCTGGTACACTAGTTCAACTGTGGGATATACTTTCTGGTACACTAGTTCAACTGTGGGATATACTTTCTGGTACACTAGTTCAACTGTGGGATATACTTTCTGGTACACTAGTTCAACAGTGGGATATACTTTCTGGTACACTAGTTCAACTGTGGGATATACTTTCTGGTACACTAGTTCAACTGTGGGATATACTTTCTGGTACACTAGTTCAACTGTGGGATATATATTTCTGGTACACTAGTTCAACAGTGGGATATACTTTCTGGTACACTAGTTCAACTGTGGGATATACTTTCTGGTACACTAGTTCAACTGTGGGATATACTTTCTGGTACACTAGTTCAACTGTGGGATATACTTTCTGGTACACTAGTTCAACAGTGGGATATACTTTCTGGTACACAAGTTCAACTGTGGGATATACTTTCTGGTACACTAGTTCAACTGTGGGATATACTTTCTGGTACACTAGTTCAACAGTGGGATATACTTTCTGGTACACTAGTTCAACTGTGGGATATACTTTCTGGTACACTAGTTCAACTGTGGGATATACTTTCTGGTACACTAGTTCAACTGTGGGATATACTTTCTGGTACACTAGTTCAACTGTGGGATATACTTTCTGGTACACTAGTTCAACAGTGGGATATACTTTCTGGTACACTAGTTCAACTGTGGGATATACTTTCTGGTACACTAGTTCAACTGTGGGATATACTTTCTGGTACACTAGTTCAACTGTGGATATACTTTCTGGTACACTAGTTCAACTGTGGGATATACTTTCTGGTACACTAGTTCAACTGTGGGATATACTTTCTGGTACACTAGTTCAACAGTGGGATATACTTTCTGGTACACTAGTTCAACTGTGGGATATACTTTCTGGTACACTAGTTCAACTGTGGGATATACTTTCTGGTACACTAGTTCAACAGTGGGATATACTTTCTGGTACACTAGTTCAACTGTGGGGATATACTTTCTGGTACACTAGTTCAACTGTGGGATATACTTTCTGGTACACTAGTTCAACTGTGGGATATACTTTCTGGTACACTAGTTCAACTGTGGGATATACTTTCTGGTACACTAGTTCAACAGTGGGATATACTTTCTGGTACACTAGTTCAACAGTGGGATATACTTTCTGGTACACTAGTTCAACTGTGTGATATACTTTCTGGTACACTAGTTCAACAGTGGGATATACTTTCTGGTACACTAGTTCAACTGTGGGATATACTTTCTGGTACACTAGTTCAACAGTGGGATATACTTTCTGGTACACTAGTTCAACTGTGGGATATACTTTCTGGTACACTAGTTCAACTGTGGGATATGCTTTCTGGTACACAAGTTCAACTGTGGGATATACTTTCTGGTACACTAGTTCAACTGTGGGATATACTTTCTGGTACACTAGTTCAACAGTGGGATATACTTTCTGGTACACTAGTTCAACTGTGGGATATACTTTCTGGTACACTAGTTCAACTGTGGGATATACTTTCTGGTACACTAGTTCAACAGTGGGATATACTTTCTGGTACACTAGTTCAACTGTGGGATATACTTTCTGGTACACTAGTTCAACAGTGGGATATACTTTCTGGTACACTAGTTCAACTGTGGGATATACTTTCTGGTACACTAGTTCAACTGTGGGATATACTTTCTGGTACACTAGTTCAACAGTGGGATATACTTTCTGGTACACTAGTTCAACTGTGGGTATACTTTCTGGTACACTAGTTCAACTGTGGGATATACTTTCTGGTACACCAGTTCAACTGTGGGATATACTTTCTGGTACACTAGTTCAACTGTGGGATATACTTTCTGGTACACTAGTTCAACAGTGGGATATACTTTCTGGTACACTAGTTCAACTGTGGGATATACTTTCTGGTACACTAGTTCAACCGTGGGATATACTTTCTGGTACACTAGTTCAACTGTGGGATATACTTTCTGGTACACTAGTTCAACTGTGGGATATACTTTCTGGTACACTAGTTCAACAGTGGGATATACTTTCTGGTACACTAGTTCAACTGTGGGATATACTTTCTGGTACACTAGTTCAACCGTGGGATATACTTTCTGGTACACTAGTTCAACCGTGGGATATACTTTCTGGTACACTAGTTCAACTGTGGGATATACTTTCTGGTACACTAGTTCAACTGTGGGGATATACTTTCTGGTTACACTAGTTCAACCGTGGGATATACTTTCTGGTACACTAGTTCAACTGTGGGATATACTTTCGGGTACACTAGTTCAACAGTGGGATATACTTTCTGGTACACTAGTTCAACAGTGGGATATACTTTCTGGTACACTAGTTCAACAGTGGGATATACTTTCTGGTACACTAGTTCAACTGTGGGATATGCTTTCTGGTACACAAGTTCAACTGTGGGATATACTTTCTGGTACACTAGTTCAACTGTGGGATATACTTTCTGGTACACTAGTTCAACTGTGGGATATACTTTCTGGTACACCAGTTCAACTGTGGGATATACTTTCTGGTACACTAGTTCAACAGTGGGATATACTTTCTGGTACACTAGTTCAACAGTGGGATATACTTTCTGGTACACTAGTTCAACTGTGGGATATACTTTCTGGTACACCAGTTCAACTGTGGGATATACTTTCTGGTACACTAGTTCAACAGTGGGATATACTTTCTGGTACACTAGTTCAACAGTGGGATATACTTTCTGGAACACTAGTTCAACTGTGGGATATACTTTCTGGTACACTAGTTCAACTGTGGGATATACTTTCTGGTACACCAGTTCAACTGTGGGATATACTTTCTGGTACACTAGTTCAACAGTGGGATATACTTTCTGGTACACTAGTTCAACAGTGGGATATACTTTCTGGTACACCAGTTCAACTGTGGGATATACTTTCTGGTACACTAGTTCAACTGTGGGATATACTTTCTGGTACACCAGTTCAACTGTGGGATATACTTTCTGGTACACTAGTTCAACTGTGGGATATACTTTCTGGTACACTAGTTCAACAGTGGGATATACTTTCTGGTACACTAGTTCAACAGTGGGATATACTTTCTGGTACACCAGTTCAACTGTGGGATATACTTTCTGGTACACTAGTTCAACTGTGGGATATACTTTATGGTACACCAGTTCAACTGTGGGATATACTTTCTGGTACACTAGTTCAACTGTTGGGATATACTTTCTGGTACACTAGTTCAACAGTGGGATATACTTTCTGGTACACTAGTTCAACAGTGGGATATACTTTCTGGTACACTAGTTCAACTGTGGGATATACTTTCTGGTACACTAGTTCAACTGTGGGATATACTTTCTGGTACACTAGTTCAACTGTGGGATATACTTTCGGGTACACTAGTTCAACTGTGGGAGTATACTTTCTGGTACACTAGTTCAACTGTGGGATATACTTTCTGGTACACTAGTTCAACTGTGGGATATACTTTCTGGTACACTAGTTCAACTGTGGGATATACTTTCTGGTACACTAGTTCAACAGTGGGATATACTTTCTGGTACACAGTTCAACTGTGGGATATACTTTCTGGTACACTAGTTCAACTGTGGGATATACTTTCTGGTACACTAGTTCAACTGTGGGATATACTTTCTGGTACACTAGGTTCAACTGTGGGATATACTTTCTGGTACACTAGTTCAACAGTGGGATATACTTTCTGGTACACTAGTTCAACAGTGGGATATACTTTCTGGAACACTAGTTCAACTGTGGGATATACTTTCTGGTACACTAGTTCAACAGTGGGATATACTTTCTGGTACACTAGTTCAACTGTGGGATATACTTTCTGGTACACTAGTTCAACAGTGGGATATACTTTCTGGTACACTAGTTTCAACTGTGGGATATACTTTCTGGTACACTAGTTCAACTGTGGGATATACTTTCTGGTACACTAGTTACAACTGTGGGATATACTTTCTGGTACACTAGTTCAACTGTGGGATATACTTTCTGGTACACTAGTTCAACTGTGGGATATACTTTCTGGTACACTAGTTCAACTGTGGGATATACTTTCTGGTACACTAGTTCAACTGTGGGATATACTTTCTGGTACACTAGTTCAAATGTGGGATATACTTTCTGGTACACTAGTTCAACTGTGGGATATACTTTCTGGTACACTAGTTCAACTGTGGGATATACTTTCTGGTACACTAGTTCAACTGTGGGATATACTTTCTGGTACACTAGTTCAACTGTGGGATATACTTTCTGGTACACTAGTTCAACTGTGGGATATACTTTCTGGTACACTAGTTCAACTGTGGGATATACTTTCTGGTACACTAGTTCAACAGTGGGATATACTTTCTGGTACACTAGTTCAACAGTGGGATATACTTTCTGGTACACTAGTTCAACAGTGGGATATACTTTCTGGTACACTAGTTCAACTGTGGGATATACTTTCTGGTAACTAGTTCAACTGTGGATATACTTTCTGGTACACTAGTTCAACAGTGGGATATACTTTCTGGTACACTAGTTCAACTGTGGGATATACTTTCTGGTACACTAGTTCAACTGTGGGATATACTTTCTGGTACACTAGTTCAACTGTGGGATATACTTTCTGGTACACTAGTTCAACAGTGGGATATACTTTCTGGTACACTAGTTCAACAGTGGGATATACTTTCTGGTACACTAGTTCAACTGTGGGATATACTTTCTGGTACACTAGTTCAACTGTGGGATATACTTTCTGGTACACTAGTTCAACAGTGGGATATACTTTCTGGTACACTAGTTCAACTGTGGGATATACTTTCTGGTACACTAGTTCAACTGTGGGATATACTTTCTGGGTACACTAGTTCAACTGTGGGATATACTTTCTGGTACACTAGTTCAACAGTGGGATATACTTTCTGGTACACTAGTTCAACTGTGGGATATACTTTCTGGTACACTAGTTCAACTGTGGGATATACTTTCTGGTACACTAGTTCAACTGTGGGATATACTTTCTGGTACACTAG
Organism: Gibbula magus; assembly: GCA_936450465.1. Classification (NCBI taxonomy): domain Eukaryota; kingdom Metazoa; phylum Mollusca; class Gastropoda; order Trochida; family Trochidae; genus Gibbula; species Gibbula magus. The sequence goes on from OW388305.1 coordinate 67,700,148, forward strand.
TTCAACTGTGGGATATACTTTCTGGTACACTAGTTCAACAGTGGGATATACTTTCTGGTACACTAGTTCAACTGTGGGATATACTTTCTGGTACACTAGTTCAACTGTGGGATATACTTTTTGGTACACTAGTTCAACTGTGGGATATACTTTCTGTTACACTAGTTCAACTGTGGGATATACTCTCTGGTACACTAGTTCAACAGTGGGATATACTTTCTGGTACACTAGTTCAACAGTGGGATATACTTTCTGGTACACTAGTTCAACAGTGGGATATATTTTCTGGTACACTAGTTCAACTGTGGGATATACTTTCTGGTACACTAGTTCAACTGTGGGATATACTTTCTGGTACACTAGTTCAACTGTGGGATATACTTTCTGGTACACTAGTTCAACTGTGGGATATACTTTCTGGTACACTAGTTCAACTGTGGGATATACTTTCTGGTACACTAGTTCAACTGTGGGATATACTTTCTGGTACACTAGTTCAACTGTGGGATATACTTTCTGGTACACTAGTTCAACAGTGGGATATACTTTCTGGTACACTAGTTCAACTGTGGGATATACTTTCTGGTACACTAGTTCAACTGTGGGATATACTTTCTGGTACACTAGTTCAACAGTTGGATATACTTTCTGGTACACTAGTTCAACTGTGGGATATACTTTCTGGTACACTAGTTCAACTGTGGGATATGCTTTCTGGTACACAAGTTCAACTGTGGGATATACTTTCTGGTACACTAGTTCAACTGTGGGATATACTTTCTGGTACACTAGTTCAACTGTGGGGATATACTTTCTGGTACACTAGTTCAACAGTGGGATATACTTTCTGGTACACTAGTTCAACTGTGGGATATACTTTCTGGTACACTAGTTCAACAGTGGGATATACTTTCTGGTACACTAGTTCAACTGTGGGATATACTTTCTGGTACACTAGTTCAACTGTGGGATATACTTTCTGGTACACTAGTTCAACAGTGGGATATACTTTCTGGTACACTAGTTCAACTGTGGGGTATACTTTCTGGTACACTAGTTCAACTGTGGGATATACTTTCTGGTACACCAGTTCAACTGTGGGATATACTTTCTGGTACACTAGTTCAACTGTGGGATATACTTTCTGGTACACTAGTTCAACTGTGGGATATACTTTCTGGTACACTAGTTCAACCGTGGGATATACTTTCTGGTACACTAGTTCAACTGTGGGATATACTTTCTGGTACACTAGTTCAACTGTGGGATATACTTTCTGGTACACTAGTTCAACCGTGGGATATACTTTCTGGTACACTAGTTCAACTGTGGGATATACTTTCTGGTACACTAGTTCAACTGTGGGATATACTTTCGGGTACACTAGTTCAACAGTGGGATATACTTTCTGGTACACTAGTTCAACAGTGGGATATACTTTCTGGTACACTAGTTCAACAGTGGGATATACTTTCTGGGTACACTAGTTCAACTGTGGGATATACTTTCTGGTACACTAGTTCAACAGTGGGATATACTTTCTGGTACACTAGTTCAACTGTGGGATATACTTTCTGGTACACTAGTTCAACCGTGGGATATACTTTCTGGTACACTAGTTCAACTGTGGGATATACTTTCTGGTACACTAGTTCAACAGTGGGATATACTTTCTGGTACACTAGTTCAACTGTGGGATATACTTTCTGGTACACCAGTTCAACTGTGGGATATACTTTCTGGTACACTAGTTCAACAGTGGGATATACTTTCTGGTACACTAGTTCAACAGTGGGATATACTTTCTGGTACACCAGTTCAACTGTGGATATACTTTCTGGTACACTAGTTCAACTGTGGGATATACTTTCTGGTACACCAGTTCAACTGTGGGATATACTTTCTGGTACACTAGTTCAACTGTGGGATATACTTTCTGGTACACTAGTTCAACAGTGGGATATACCTTTCTGGTACACTAGTTCAACTGTGGGATATACTTTCTGGTACACCAGTTCAACTGTGGGATATACTTTCTGGTACACTAGTTCAACTGTGGGATATACTTTCTGGTACACCAGTTCAACTGTGGGATATACTTTCTGGTACACTAGTTCAACTGTGGGATATACTTTCTGGTACACTAGTTCAACAGTGGGATATACTTTCTGGTACACTAGTTCAACAGTGGGATATACTTTCTGGTACACTAGTTCAACTGTGGGATATACTTTCTGGTACACTAGTTCAACTGTGGGATATACTTCTGGTACACTAGTTCAACTGTGGGATATACTTTCGGGTACACTAGTTCAACTGTGGGATATACTTTCTGGTACACTAGTTCAACTGTGGGATATACTTTCTGGTACACTAGTTCAACTGTGGGATATACTTTCTGGTACACTAGTTCAACTGTGGGATATACTTTCTGGTACACTAGTTCAACAGTGGGATATACTTTCTGGTACACCAGTTCAACTGTGGGATATACTTTCTGGTACACTAGTTCAACTGTGGGATATACTTTCTGGTACACTAGTTCAACTGTGGATATACTTTCTGGTACACTAGTTCAACTGTGGGATATACTTTCTGGTACACTAGTTCAACTGTGGGATATACTTTCTGGTACACTAGTTCAACTGTGGGATATACTTTCTGGTACACTAGTTCAACTGTGGATATACTTTCTGGTACACTAGTTCAACAGTGGGATATACTTTCTGGTACACTAGTTCAACTGTGGGATATACTTTCTGGAACACTAGTTCAACTGTGGGATATACTTTCTGGTACACTAGTTCAACTGTGGGATATACTTTCTGGTACACTAGTTCAACTGTGGGATATACTTTCTGGTACACTAGTTCAACTGTGGGATATACTTTCTGGTACACTAGTTCAACTGTGGGATATACTTTCTGGTACACCAGTTCAACAGTGGGATATACTTTCTGGTACACTAGTTCAACAGTGGGATATACTTTCTGGTACACTAGTTCAACTGTGGGATATACTTTCTGGTACACTAGTTCAACTGTGGGATATACTTTCTGGTACACTAGTTCAACAGTGGGATATACTTTCTGGTACACTAGTTCAACTGTGGGATATACTTTCTGGTACACCAGTTCAACTGTGGGATATACTTTCTGGTACACTAGTTCAACTGTGGGATATACTTTCTGGTACACTAGTTCAACTGTGGGATATACTTTCTGGTACACTAGTTCAACCGTGGGATATACTTTCTGGTACACTAGTTCAACTGTGGGATATACTTTCTGGTACACTAGTTCAACTGTGGGATATACTTTCTGGTACACTAGTTCAACCGTGGGATATACTTTCTGGTACACTAGTTCAACTGTGGGATATACTTTCTGGTACACTAGTTCAACTGTGGGATATACTTTCGGGTACACTAGTTCAACAGTGGGATATACTTTCTGGTACACTAGTTCAACAGTGGGATATACTTTCTGGTACACTAGTTCAACAGTGGGGATATACTTTCTGGTACACTAGTTCAACTGTGGGATATACTTTCTGGTACACTAGTTCAACAGTGGGATATACTTTCTGGTACACTAGTTCAACTGTGGGATATACTTTCTGGTACACTAGTTCAACCGTGGGATATACTTTCTGGTACACTAGTTCAACTGTGGGATATACTTTCTGGTACACTAGTTCAACAGTGGGATATACTTTCTGGTACACTAGTTCAACTGTGGGATATACTTTCTGGTACACCAGTTCAACTGTGGGATATACTTTCTGGTACACTAGTTCAACAGTGGGATATACTTTCTGGTACACTAGTTCAACAGTGGGATATACTTTCTGGTACACCAGTTCAACTGTGGGATATACTTTCTGGTACACTAGTTCAACTGTGGGATATACTTTCTGGTACACCAGTTCAACTGTGGGATATACTTTCTGGTACACTAGTTCAACTGTGGGATATACTTTCTGGTACACTAGTTCAACAGTGGGATATACTTTCTGGTACACTAGTTCAACTGTGGGATATACTTTCTGGTACACCAGTTCAACTGTGGGATATACTTTCTGGTACACTAGTTCAACTGTGGGATATACTTTCTGGTACACCAGTTCAAACTGTGGGATATACTTTCTGGTACACTAGTTCAACTGTGGGATATACTTTCTGGTACACTAGTTCAACAGTGGGATATACTTTCTGGTACACTAGTTCAACAGTGGGATATACTTTCTGGTACACTAGTTCAACTGTGGGATATACTTTCTGGTACACTAGTTCAACTGTGGGATATACTTTCTGGTACACTAGTTCAACTGTGGGATATACTTTCGGGTACACTAGTTCAACTGTGGGATATACTTTCTGGTACACTAGTTCAACTGTGGGATATACTTTCTGGTACACTAGTTCAACTGTGGGATATACTTTCGGGTACACTAGTTCAACAGTGGGATATACTTTCTGGTACACTAGTTCAACAGTGGGATATACTTTCTGGTACACTAGTTCAACAGTGGGATATACTTTCTGGTACACTAGTTCAACTGTGGGATATACTTTCTGGTACACTAGTTCAACAGTGGGATATACTTTCTGGTACACTAGTTCAACTGTGGGATATACTTTCTGGTACACTAGTTCAACCGTGGGATATACTTTCTGGTACACTAGTTCAACTGTGGGATATACTTTCTGGTACACTAGTTCAACAGTGGGATATACTTTCTGGTACACTAGTTCAACTGTGGGATATACTTTCTGGTACACCAGTTCAACTGTGGGATATACTTTCTGGTACACTAGTTCAACAGTGGGATATACTTTCTGGTACACTAGTTCAACAGTGGGATATACTTTCTGGTACACCAGTTCAACTGTGGGATATACTTTCTGGTACACTAGTTCAACTGTGGGATATACTTTCTGGTACACCAGTTCAACTGTGGGATATACCTTTCTGGTACACTAGTTCAACTGTGGGATATACTTTCTGGTACACTAGTTCAACAGTGGGATATACTTTCTGGTACACTAGTTCAACTGTGGGATATACTTTCTGGTACACCAGTTCAACTGTGGGATATACTTTCTGGTACACTAGTTCAACTGTGGGATATACTTTCTGGTACACCAGTTCAACTGTGGGATATACTTTCTGGTACACTAGTTCAACTGTGGGATATACTTTCTGGTACACTAGTTCAACAGTGGGATATACTTTCTGGTACACTAGTTCAACAGTGGGATATACTTTCTGGTACACTAGTTCAACTGTGGGATATACTTTCTGGTACACTAGTTCAACTGTGGGATATACTTTCTGGTACACTAGTTCAACTGTGGGATATACTTTCGGGTACACTAGTTCAACTGTGGGATATACTTTCTGGTACACTAGTTCAACTGTGGGATATACTTTCTGGTACACTAGTTCAACTGTGGGATATACTTTCTGGTACACTAGTTCAACTGTGGGATATACTTTCTGGTACACTAGTTCAACAGTGGGATATACTTTCTGGTACACCAGTTCAACTGTGGGATATACTTTCTGGTACACTAGTTCAACTGTGGGATATACTTTCTGGTACACTAGTTCAACTGTGGGATATACTTTCTGGTACACTAGTTCAACTGTGGGATATACTTTCTGGTACACTAGTTCAACTGTGGGATATACTTTCTGGTACACTAGTTCAACTGTGGGATATACTTTCTGGTACACTAGTTCAACTGTGGGATATTACTTTCTGGTACACTAGTTCAACAGTGGGATATACTTTCTGGTACACTAGTTCAACTGTGGGATATACTTTCTGGAACACTAGTTCAACTGTGGGATATACTTTCTGGTACACTAGTTCAACTGTGGGATATACTTTCTGGTACACTAGTTCAACTGTGGGATATACTTTCTGGTACACTAGTTCAACTGTGGGATATACTTTCTGGTACACTAGTTCAACTGTGGGATATACTTTCTGGTACACTAGTTCAACAGTGGGATATACTTTCTGGTACACTAGTTCAACAGTGGGATATACTTTCTGGTACACTAGTTCAACTGTGGGATATACTTTCTGGTACACTAGTTCAACTGTGGGATATACTTTCTGGTACACTAGTTCAACAGTGGGATATACTTTCTGGTACACTAGTTCAACTGTGGGATATACTTTCTGGTACACTAGTTCAACTGTGGGATATACTTTCTGGTACACTAGTTCAACTGTGGGATATACTTTCTGGTACACTAGTTCAACAGTGGGATATACTTTCTGGTACACTAGTTCAACAGTGGGATATACTTTCTGGTACACTAGTTCAACTGTGGGATATACTTTCTGGTACACTAGTTCAACAGTGGGATATACTTTCTGGTACACTAGTTCAACTGTGGGATATACTTTCTGGTACACTAGTTCAACTGTGGGATATACTTTCTGGTACACTAGTTCAACTGTGGGATATACTTTCTGGTACACTAGTTCAACAGTGGGATATACTTTCTGGTACACTAGTTCAACTGTGGGATATACTTTCTGGTACACTAGTTCAACTGTGGGATATACTTTCTGGTACACTAGTTCAACTGTGGGATATACTTTCTGGTACACTAGTTCAACTGTGGGATATACTTTCTGGTACACTAGTTCAACAGTGGGATATACTTTCTGGTACACTAGTTCAACTGTGGGATATACTTTCTGGTACACTAGTTCAACTGTGGATATACTTTCTGGTACACTAGTTCAACTGTGGGATATACTTTCTGGTACACTAGTTCAACTGTGGGATATACTTTTCTGGTACACTAGTTCAACAGTGGGATATACTTTCTGGTACACTAGTTCAACTGTGGGATATACTTTCTGGTACACTAGTTCAACAGTGTGATATACTTTCTGGTACACTAGTTCAACTGTGGGATATACTTTCTGGTACACTAGTTCAACTGTGGGATATACTTTCTGGTACACTAGTTCAACTGTGGGATATACTTTCTGTTACACTAGTTCAACTGTGGGGATATACTCTCTGGTACACTTGTTCAACAGTGGGATATACTTTCTGGTACACTAGTTCAACAGTGGGATATACTTTCTGGTACACTAGTTCAACAGTGGGATATACTTTCTGGTACACTAGTTCAACTGTGGGATATACTTTCTGGTACACTAGTTCAACTGTGGGATATACTTTCTGGTACACTAGTTCAACTGTGGGATATACTTTCTGTTACACTAGTTCAACTGTGGGATATACTCTCTGGTACACTAGTTCAACAGTGGGATATACTTTCTGGTACACTAGTTCAACAGTGGGATATACTTTCTGGTACACTAGTTCAACAGTGGGATATACTTTCTGGTACACTAGTTCAACTGTGGGATATACTTTCTGGTACACTAGTTCAACTGTGGGATATACTTTCTGGTACACTAGTTCAACTGTGGGATATACTTTCTGGTACACTAGTTCAACTGTGGGATATACTTTCTGGTACACTAGTTCAACTGTGGGATATACTTTCTGGTACACTAGTTCAACAGTGGGATATACTTTCTGGTACACTAGTTCAACTGTGGGATATACTTTCTGGTACACTAGTTCAACTGTGGGATATACTTTCTGGTACACTAGTTCAACTGTGGGATATACTTTCTGGTACACTAGTTCAACTGTGGGATATACTTTCTGGTACACTAGTTCAACTGTGGGATATACTTTCTGGTACACTAGTTCAACTGTGGGATATACTTTCTGGTACACTAGTTCAACTGTGGGATATACTTTCTGGTACACTAGTTCAACTGTGGGATATACTTTCTGGTACACTAGTTCAACTGTGGGATATACTTTCTGGTACACTAGTTCAACTGTGGGATATACTTTCTGGTACACTAGTTCAACTGTGGGATATACTTTCTGGTACACTAGTTCAACTGTGGGATATACTTTCTGGTACACTAGTTCAACTGTGGGATATACTTTCTGGTACACTAGTTCAACTGTGGGATATACTTTCTGGTACACTAGTTCAACTGTGGGATATACTTTCTGGTACACTAGTTCAACTGTGGGATATACTTTCTGGTACACTAGTTCAACAGTGGGATATACTTTCTGGTACACTAGTTCAACAGTGGGATATACTTTCTGGTACACTAGTTCAACAGTGTGATATACTTTCTGGTACACTAGTTCAACTGTGGGATATACTTTCTGGTACACTAGTTCAACAGTGGGATATACTTTCTGGTACACTAGTTCAACTGTGGGATATACTTTCTGGTACACTAGTTCAACTGTGGGATATACTTTCTGGTACACTAGTTCAACTGTGGGATATACTTTCTGGTACACTAGTTCAACTGTGGGATATACTTTCTGGTACACTAGTTCAACTGTGGGATATACTTTCTGGTACACTAGTTCAACTGTGGGATATACTTTCTGGTACACTAGTTCAACTGTGGGATATACTTTCGGGTACACTAGTTCAACTGTGGGATATACTTTCTGGTACACTAGTTCAACTGTGGGATATACTTTCTGGTACACTAGTTCAACTGTGGGATGCATTCTTAAGATTTTGAAACACACATGGACATGCTCTACAGAACGCTGGTCCTCCAAGGGACACGTTCTGTGAAAAAAAAATTCCATAGAGTCAGCCATAAGGGATCACAGAGTCAAACATAAGGGATCACAGAGTCAAACATATGGGTCACAGAGTCAAACATAAGTCGTGAGGCAAAAGGTACACATTTTGGGCAAGAGTAATAATTGTGTTTCTCTCCTGCAATGATGCGAAGAGTCTAAATTGAAATAACACGTTATATCAAGATATAAAAGGTGTTTAACAGTCTCAAACTCGCTCTTGGATTAATAACGGATTGAAATAACATGCTAAGTCAAGTTTTAAAGGTGTTTAACAGTCTTAAACTTGCTCTTGGATAAATAATCGGATTGAACTAACATGCTAAGTCAAGGTTTCAAGATAGTTTTAATTAACAGTCTTAAACTCACTCTTGGATAAATAACGGGATTAAAACAGCTTGTTTAAATGTGGTTTCATAGTCTCAAACTCGCTCTTGGATAATTAACGGGATTAAAATAACACGCTTAGTTTAAATGTGGTTTAATAGTCTCAAACTCGCTTTTGGATAAATGACGGGATTAAAATAACACGCTTAGTTTAAATGTGGTTTAACAGTCTCAAACTCGCTCTTGGATAAATAACGGGATTACAATAACACGTTTAGTTTAAATGTGGTTTAACAGTCTAAAACTCGATTTTGGATAAATAACGTGATTAAAATAACGCGCTTAGTTTAAATGTGGTTTTACAGTCTCCAACTCGATGTTGGATAAATAACGAGATTCAAATAACGCGCTTAGTTTAAATGTGGTTTAACATTCTTAATCTCGTCCTTGGTTAAATAACGGGATTAAAATAACACTCTTAACTCTCTCACACTCGTTCGGGTAAAAAAGCTGAATCGTGGCATTGCAGAAATAATCGTGTCATTTGCATCGACTGGTGTTCGAGTACAAACATGACCAGTCTTGGGTCGTGAGTAAGTCACGATTTCTTAAGTATTTATCATTTCAAACATACGCTATTATCCATATAGTCATGGACGAGAACCCGCAGAATAAAGCGGCCAGCTAAATTTGTCAGTGCCTCTTATTCACAGGTACATTTCACTCCTTGAGGGATCTGTCAGGTCCACCCGGGCTATGTGCCCATTCATCAGAATTCACTCATGTATATCTCGTGTAACTCGTGCACATGACACTTGTGCTATAATTAGTACACGTGTTCACCCCAAGTATGTGCTAGTGGCCTGATCAAGTCCACCTATATGTAGATATGTATGTACAGTATACTTACACTACTGAAGTTTCTCACACGGGTACACTGGATCTGTGTGTCAGTCACCCTATTGCTCCTGAGTTTGTGTTTAAGACACGCAATACAAGAAATCCTTCATTTTAAACATGAAACCTTGTTTATGATCCCCTTATTCTCAAGGCCTTTACGAAACGACGTTTAGTTTAATCGATGTTGTATGTGATAAATGGTTTTTCAGTCTTTATTTTGACAATGAATTTATATGTTTTAGAACCTTTTGGCCGCCGACTTATCACCTGCTTTCATAAATGCAGGCGTCTATTTTAGCAAATGTGGTAAACTAGTGTTAATCCATCATTTATGTGTGCTGTATACGACAATTATACACCCGGTTACGCTTGGCAGCAGATGGACTATTGCCCCAGTATGTGTAAACTCTGATTCAGATATAGGGCAAGATGTGGGTGTTGGTACGTCTGAATTATAGTCCTCGGTTGGCTTAGGTCAGTGTGAATATGCTTATTTTGACAGGTCGTAAGCTGGAGTAACATTTTTAAAAATAGATTACCTTTTTATTCAAAATTAGCATTTGATAAATAAAAAGTGACCATATTTAAACTTTTGAAGGTTTTTACTTCCATTGGCGTAAGAATGATGAAACACAAACAAGCACTTTTCATTTGTTGCTTATGAATAAAATCACAATTGAAAAAAACCATAATAAGTAACGTATCAAAAGCTCATCAATTTCTCCTAATCATAATGGCAAAAATTGTGGACCATTTGTCTCGTAAAGAGAGAAATTGTACCGAGAGTATAACCGTGATTGGGCTAATAAAGTAATATCTATAATGTTGTTCTCATTTCTCTCAAACTGGTTTGATAATGTACAGGTCTGGACCTGAGTTTGTTACAGGGCAAAACGGTTAACATACTTGTTCTCGCTAGTATGGTACATGGTGGTAATTACGGAGGGTACAAACTTCATTCGCTTGATTTTGTCAGCTAAATAACCTAACTAAAATAGAGAAAGCATTTTTCAGGCATTTTAATTGTGACATGAAATTAATTGCTGTGGTGTATGGTGTTTACAGATGTGTATGGTGTTTACAGATGTGTATGGTGTTTACAGATGTGTATGGTGTTTACAGATGTGTATGGTGTTTAACAGATGTGTATGGTGTTAACTGATGTGTATGGTGTTTACAGATGTATATGGTGTTTAACAGATGTGCATGGTGTTTATAGATGTGTATGGTGTTTACAGATGTGTATGGTGTTTACAGATGTGTATGGTTTTTAACAGATGTGTATGGTGTTTATTGAGGTGTATGGTGTTTACAGATGTGTATGGTGTTTAACAGATGTGTATGGTGTTTACAGATGTGTATGGTGTTTAACAGATGTGTATGGTGTTTACTGATGTGTATGGTGTTTACAGATGTTTATGGTGTTTAACAGATGTGCATGGTGTTTAACAGATGTGCATGGTGTTTATAGATGTGTATGGTGTTTACAGATGTGTATGGTGTTTACAGATGTGTATGGTGTTTATAGATGTGCATGGTGTTTATAGATGTGTATGGTGTTTGCAGATGTGTATGGTGTTTTAACAGATGTGCATGGTGTTAAACAGATGTGCATGGTGTTTATAGATGTGTATGGTGTTTACAGATGTGTATGGTGTTTACAGATGTGTGTGGTGTTTACTGATGTGTATGGTGTTTACTGATGTGTATGGTGTTTACAGATGTGTATGGTGTTTACTGATGTGTATGGTGTTTACAGATGTGTATGGTGTTTACAGATGTGTATGATGTTTATGGGTGTGTATGGTGTTTACTGATGTGTATGGTGTTTACAGATGTGTGTGGTGTTTAACAGATGTGCATGGTGTTTAACAGATGTGCATGGTGTTTATAGATGTGTATGGTGTTTACAGATGTGTATGGTGTGTACAGATGTGTGTGGTGTTTACTGATGTGTATGGTGTTTACTGATGTGTATGGTGTTTACAGATGTGTATGGTGTTTACTGATGTGTATGGTGTTTACAGATGTGTATGGTGTTTACAGATGTGTATGATGTTTATAGGTGTGTATGGTGTTTACTGATGTGTATGGTGTTTACAGATGTGTATGGTGTTTACAGATGTGGATGGTGTTTACCGATGCGTATGATGTTTACAAGTGTGTATGGTGTTTTACAGATGTGAATGGTGTTTACAGATGTGTATGGTGTTTAACAGATGTGTATGGTGTTCACAGATGTGCATGGTGTTTATAGATGTGTATGGTGTTAAACAGATGTGCATGGTGTTTATAGATGTGCATGGTGTTTATAGATGTGTATGGTGTTTGCAGATGTGTAAGGTGTTCTTATTCCACGTCAATGGTTTTAATACATTTACTGAAGTCTTTGTAATAACTTTGTCAAGGCTACAATGGCATAATTGAAAGTGATGTTTAAAAAGTACAATAATTATCTACATCTATCTACAATATGCAAAAGTGTCTGTCCATCTATATATAAATACAATTTGTTAACAACAAATTCGATTCACATGAAAATCGTGCAGATGGCGAGGCTTCCAGATAAACGGGGTCCGGATAAACGGGGCCTGACTGTTCAAAACACGGTGATTATACGCCTGGTTACACTTGAAGTGCTGCCAAGTTCGCGATGCCTTTTATTCCTATGTAGGGCAATGTCCGGGTCACGGTACGAGTTATTAGAGTTCTCAGGTTGATCTAGATCAGTGTGATTATACTTATTTCTATAGGTATGAGCTATATTGTCAGAATGTATGCTAGATATATTCTTCGATTCAGATGACGATTTTATAATGAGAGATTAACGAGAGTTTCCATCTAAGAAATACGATTGTCGCAAGTATAAATGATTCTTTTTATTAAAGTATATTCGACTGGCTCTCTTCTCGGCAATGTATACGATGAAACAAACAAATCACCATTATGTACATATTCATATGATTTACAATCTTAAAGGCACACTTCCACACTCGCTCTCATACAATATGAAACAGCCATTCTGGAGAATTACCATATCAGTTGCTTAAAACAACAGCTTTCTGGAGAATTACCATATCAGTTGCTTAAAGCAACAGCCATTCTGGAGAATTACCATATCAGTTGCTTAAAGCAACAGCCATTCTGGAGAATTACCATATCAGTTGCTTAAAGCAACAGCCATTCTGGAGAATAACCATATCAGTTGCTTAAAGCAACAGCCATTCTGGAGAATAACCATATCAGTTACCATATCAGTTGCTTAAAACAATGTAAGTGAGTAATCTAATACATAACAAGCGTGAATAAATAAATGCAACGTTGCATTATATACTGATTGATTTTCAATATCGATAAAGGAAAATGAATGAAACCAAATCGGTACACCATTGTCGTCTCCATTGGTTATAACTGAGTCATGATTGGTCAATTCAATCAAAGTTAATTAAGAAATAGAAGACGAGTTGGCGTGCTTTATCGTTGAATAAAACATTGCAGGGAGCATAAAACACGAAGGGCGCAGCCCTGAGTGTTTTATGCTCTCTGCTATGTTTTATTCTACGATAAAGCATAACAACGAGTCTTCTATTTCTTATATGAGATGCCCTTTAACAGTAACTCGCTTTTATATTAAAAAACCGTGGAGAAATAATGTTGTTTGTAAAAACTATTTTTCAAAAATAATAATGTCTCCCGTCGTAGAACACATTCGCTAGCATTGAACAATCAACGTGACGTTAAATATGACGTCATTTGCTAAGCGACGGCTCTAACTGACGTCTAAAATCACGAGCATATTTTATTGTCTCATATAAAGCACGCCGTCGGTCCCATTGACCGCCTGTGTCTTATTGCCGTGGGTATCTTATATTTGCACTTACAAAGACCGCAGGCCTATAGTACATATTTACAGACACTCTATTAGGCAGTAGAGAGTGCACTTTTTCTAAATCTAAAGGCATAATATAGAAACATGGACAGATTTTCAACATGTATTTTGCTAGAACATCTTAGTAAAGATATGAATTTATGGATATTATGATTAGTTAAGTACGATTGTTTAATATACATTTGTATTCAATTCAATAAATCCTACACTCAACCGCAAAAGAAACGCTACCACAAGGTTATTCAAGTGTGTTAACCATGACTGAAACAGAGATGTATCATGTCTTCAGAAGCCAACTAAACTAATTTGAAATTTCAAAACATTATCTGTTCATATTTCTGAGAAACACACGTTTTAAGAAATCGTCGTTTCGAATCTCCTTAACTAGACGAGATAGGAGAGTCAAAGAGGAGTTACGGCTTGTTTCACAGTAAAGACGCATCTACACAGTTACGTTCAAGGCGGTTATTCATGTCGACAATATCGTTTATTAATTAATTTTATACATTTAATGAATTTTTAAGTTAAATGCCAACCATTTTTTTGTTCAAAAGGACATCTTGACTCCAAGTGTACTTGAACACACATACAAACAAAAGTATCACAAGCTGATGTATGAAATTGCGGGTACTTATTTACATATCATGTCCCAATTACAAGCTTACAAAATCGGCAAAAGTGTAGAGTCGAATATGTGGTGACGTTTCTTTTGCTGTTGAGTGTATGTAAGTCTCAAATTTCTTTTCAAGAAAGAAGAATATTCCTTAAAGTTTGATGTCTAATTTGTTAAACATCTCCATATATTATATGATATATTGAGAAAATAATTTCATATCTGAAACGGAAAGATACTTATATAAACTCACGGGCAAAAGAAAGTATATCTTCTTTCGAACAGAATCAAACACAAAATATTTCTGCCGGATAAACTCGGTTTTGAATATTTGTGAGGAGGATATATCTCGTAAAGAGATATAGACACTTTCATTCATGAGGGTATGATACTTAATATTTAAGGGGAGGGTGCTGAAATAGCTATTTCAAAATGCATTTAGGGAAATAATTTTGGGTATTTAAGGTAACATTTTATGAAATATGGAAATAATGTTAGTACAAGATGATATCGACATAATGCACCTCAGTTGACTTTAAATCAATGACGTCGAAAAACAAGCCAGAAAGCCATATTTCACTCCCCTATCTCGCCTGGTTAAGGAGATTCTATAACGACGATTTTAGAAAGCCGTCTTTTTCAGAATTATGAACAGATAACGTATCAAAATTTACAGACAGAGTAAGTTTGCTTTTAGAAACATGGTGTAACTATGTTTCCATCGTGTTCATCACTCGTTGATTAAAATAGCTTGCGTTGTTGTACCTATACTTTATTTTGCCCGTGAGTTTATGTTAATAGAAAATAAGAAGATGGCCTCCGTATCGTCATTGTCATCATGGTACGATGTTAACTGGTGGCACTAACTACGAGGATGGGTTTCGTAAATATGTTCAATATAGGTATAGTAAAGCTTTTCGTTTTCCTGTCAATGTAATGCAATGACCCTACTGTTCAAGTAAGTGATGGCTTGTGTTACCTCGAGTGCTATTGACCGCGAAATTCTCTTGACAAAGTCAACACAAGTCGGCTCTCATCAGAAAACGTCTTTGTCATTATAATTTCTGTTAAAAGGAATATTTTCACCCAGTTTATCCTCTGATCTCGGCTGAGCAAACAGTACATATAGTGACCATTTAATGAACGTATATGGTATCAAACTGCCGTACACAATTCTTCTACATGTAGTACACTCACTGTACTGAACCATATATAGTGAAGACACCGAAAAACTGCTCAAACATACAGGGGCTTGTCATTTTATTGTAGAAATCTCGACACTGAGTAGATATTAAATTTAGCATTTCGATTTATTCTTAATGAATTCTTTCCATATTATGACTAGACAAATAAGAATACATACTTAAATTAGTGTTCCATTATCTGTGTATAGAGATTACGCAGATAACAAAATTCTGCTTTTATAAGAAAAACCGTTTATCATGGAATCACGATTTAACGTGACACCTTTGTGGAGTGAACGACCATGCATACGTCTGAGACACGGAGCTATGACTCAAACATACGAGCTATCCTTCTATCAAGTTATTGATCACCATACATAAAAAACCGGTTTGGAAATGCAGACTATTAAAGGCGCTGTAGCACGTTTTTTTGCTGAAATAAGTCGATGAAATGTATTTGAAAAATAATGTCAACAATAGTAAAACACCCTTCTCTCTTCGGAAAATCACGTTGCAAATGAGTGTACATGGTTCCGTAAAGCCATTGGAATTTTTTTTGTCATTCGAATATAATAAAATGTGTTCACAATAAAATGGCCGCCATGCAATTTTGGCTTTATACGCAACACCGTTATTACCACTACGGATCATTGGCTTGTGTAATAAGATGTTTTACCCTCTAAAGTAAATATAAATGACATAAACAATCATTATAAATGAGAAATTTGAAAAAATAAAATTTGCAAAAAACGTGCTACAGCGCCTTTAAACCTCCTATTTACAATATGATTAAGCAGTTTATACATAACTAACTAAGCCATGTGCTATCAATCTGGGGGTTAAGCCAGTGATGCAGTCTACACAGTCTATAGCTTCATCCTATATTCTTCGTAGATCCAGTCACATAACACGCATTTATGTTATAATATGGAAAGGAAGTTGATATTAGTTATAATGATATGAGATGGAAACACTGACGGTCACTTGAGATCTATGTACTCTTATTAACCAAACTGTAATGAAGAAACCAGTTTACCAACGCACAATTCTGAACATGTCATATATACATTATACGTATAATATATATATATATATATATATATATATATATATATATATATATATATATATATATATATTGTACGTGCGCGCGTGTGTGTGTGTGTGTGTGTTTGTGTGTTCGTGTGATACTGATTTCGTGCTTCTCTTTGCAACGTGGTGAATATGGAGAAGCGGTTACCATGTTTAACAACATAACTCTGAAGCTAATACTTGTGATACTGGTGTTAACGTCATGTTATGAGAACATAATTACAAAATGGTTTTGTTACACTAATTTCCGCGTTTCTGATCGGACGAGAGCTCTCAAAAATCTGCTGCCATTTCTCGTTGAATACAGATAAAATGTGCTACCATACCTCGTGCATTCGTACCTTGTGACGTCACAATCCATCAGAACAAACGGACGTGTCAGTTGGTTCTTACAACTGAGCGTAACGTTTTGATGCAAAATAAGATATACACATGTCATATCGTCTTCAAATCTACGCCAATAACTGGAATATTCATTCCTTTTCCGAATGAGACAATTAATTTCACCGGGAACACTTCATTTTAATCGATACAAGTTCTCAAGCTTGTTCATCCACTAGCGCTTCGAAAACGGTAGCCATGTTTGAACGTCGCGTGATATGCTAATGAAGGTAAATCACAAATTGTGTAAACCAGAAAAAAAAACGAATTTTGCTTCAGCCATGTATTGTTGCGTGTAACAAGCTGCTGGCTCCCGTGATAAATGACAAATATATAAGATTCGTGTAAATATTCAAAGAAAAACTTTTTGATTTTGTAATTATAAGTATTGTTTTACATGTTTTGTGCCTCTATCGAAGTATAACAGCAACAAATTTCGTATAACATCGATCCGCTACGCTACGCGATGTTATACAATGTTTTGCTGTTATACTTCGATAGAGGCACAAAACATGTAAAACAATTCTTAAGTATTTTACCTCATGTAAAATTAAATAACTGAGATTAATATTTTGGGTGTCACCAATATATTAATTTGACAGTCAGTTCAAATATAGTTGCTTCCCTTCCCTTCTGGAAGTTTATAGAAGTTTAAAGAAGTTTAAAGCAGTTTAAAGAAATTAAAGAAACTTTTAGAACTTGTCGGCAATGTGGCCCAGAAAAGCTTCTCATATATGCTAGAGCCAATAATGACTTTATAAGCCTTTGAGGGAAGAACTGACACCTTTCTACATTTGATTAAGAATACAGAACTCTATTTGCATCGATCCAACTGCCATCATTACCTCTCCACCGACCATTCTACATTCATGATACACGACTTCTGTGCTGTGTGGTGACTATTGACTGACATTGATAGCTCTGTTATTATATCTGTGACCCTAGCATTACCCTATTAGAGTGTATTTCATTTGAAAATCTGAATTGTTAAACTGATTAATTGTCTGATTAATAATACAATTCAAATAATAATCTGACTGGTTTGTGTTTTATTTGCTGGTTTCCTCTGGAGACTTCTTTAGTAATTCACTAAATATAACGACCTAGTTACTATGGAGACGTACATATTCATTGTGAAGGCTTTACTCACATTCAACTTTTCCTTAACCGAGTTTACTAAACTATAACCGAGAAACCTGTTAGATAACACAAGATATATATTGATCATGTGGGGAAGTGGTTAACCTACTTGCTAATGATATGGTATGTATATACCGACGATACAGTCAACATAGCACACTGCAGATACACCCGATGGTATTGATATTTCGAGTACACCACTATTGCCAGAGTGAACATCTCAACTATGTACATAGACATGTAATATACACGTATTCGCCGGTGTTCGTCTCCTATTGAGCCCCCACTCAGCAAGTAGGCCACTTTACCCAAGCAAACTGTTCTGTACAAACCCTTTCTTAACCTGATCCACGCCGGCTGCCTCGTACTGGGAATGAAAACATTCTTCTATTTTCTATACATGTTTTCGAGTTTATGACGAAATTCATTTTTGTTGAATCATCTCTGAAAGACTGCATCATTAACACGTGTTTTTGTGGTGTGTTGATGTATGGTGTGTGTGGAGATCTTGATGATGATTGTCATAAACACTTCACATATAAATCATAGCACTTCTGGTTATGTTTATATAAAATCCTGACAGCTTTTGGTAAACAAGGAATCGCTGGACACACACCTCTCTAAAGAACGAGGTTATTCAATTTAATTTCAATTTTCAAAGGTTTTTCAATTTCACACCTTTGAACCAAAATACAGAAACTTTTGGATAGCAAAAACACTTCTGCATAATGACAGTTACCTTGTAGTAAAGTAGCATGCAATAAATAAAATGCATGACATTTATAAATTTGCCATTTAGTTGAAAACAAAATAAGTTATCAAGTAGTGCAAAATGATAATTGCTTCGGTAACAAATCATTCGATTATTCAAAGTCCCATATTTTTATGAAGTAGAGGTCACTGGGTGCAGACTTGCATTCTTTTGATGAAGTCTTGTAACGAATCTTTTATAGTGTGAAATGCATTGTCACCCGTGTCGTCTCTGTCTTGTTGCCATGGTAACATCGTTCAATAAAACGGACAAGCTCCACAAGTGTGTACACAAACTTGCAGCTCTTACACCAATTCAAATACATTTTTTTAGGTGAATGTCATTGACAATATTAGCCTGGGGCTAGATCAATCAATTGTCATGGAAACGTAATAAACACCAACTGGTTTTCGGTTTTCTATGTCATAAGCATTTATGCAGTGGGGCAGGACTGAAAATATACCTGACAATTACTCGGTAGTCATCACTTCAACACACTCAATAATTCAATTCTATTGTGAATTGTCATACATGGCATGTAGTTGGGCGACGATAAAACAAAATAACAATTGTTTTTAAAACTGATGTGTGTATCATTGAAACTCTACGTGAACAATATACAGAGGACCATCTGTCTGGGGAACTACACCCAGTGGCAACAGAAACGATATCCTATAAAATGCAATATATTGTAATCCAGGAGCGATACATAGGATTGAATAGAGTTACACCGTGTCTTCAGAAGCCAACTAAACTAAATTTGAAATTTCAAAACACAATCTGCTCATATTTGTAAGAAACCCACGTTTTAAGACATCGTCGTTTTCGAATATCTTCAACTAGACGAGATAGGAGATTCATAAATGACTTTTTGGCTTGTTTTACGTCCTGCAGTAATGACACATCAACACAACTAGACGTGATAGGAGATTCATAAATGACTTTTTGGCTTGTTTTACGTCCTGCAGTAATGACACATCAACACAACTAGACGTGATAGGAGATTCATAAATGACTTTTTGGCTTGTTTTACGTCCTGCAGTAATGACACATCAACACAATTAGACGAGATAGGAGATTCATAAATGACTTTTTGGCTTGTTTTACGTCCTGCAGTAATGACACATCAACACAACTAGACGTGATAGGAGATTCATAAATGACTTTTTGGCTTGTTTTACGTCCTGCAGTAATGACACATCAACACAACTAGACGTGATAGGAGATTCATAAATGACTTTTTGGCTGCTTTACGTCCTGCAGTAATGACACATCAACACAACTAGACGAGATAGGAGATTCATAAATGACTTTTTGGCTTGTTTTACGTCCTGCAGTAATGACACATCAACACATCTAGACGTGATAGGAGATTCATAAATGACTTTTTGGCTTGTTTTACGTCCTGCAGTAATGACACATCAACACAACTAGACGAGATAGGAGATTCATAAATGACTTTTTGGCTTGTTTTACGTCCTGCAGTAATGACACATCAACACAACTAGACGAGATAGGAGATTCATAAATGACTTTTTGGCTTGTTTTACTTCCTGCAGTAATGACACATCAACACAACTAGACGAGATAGGAGATTCATAAATGACTTTTTGGCTTGTTTTACGTCCTGCAGTAATGACACATCAACACAACTAGACGAGATAGGAGATTCATAAATGACTTTTTGGCTTGTTTTACGTCCTGCAGTAATGACACATCAACACATCTAGACGTGATAGGAGATTCATAAATGACTTTTTGGCTTGTTTTACGTCCTGCAGTAATGACACATCAACACAACTAGACGAGATAGGAGATTCATAAATGACTTTTTGGCTTGTTTTACGTCCTGCAGTAATGACACATCAACACAACTAGACGAGATAGGAGATTCATAAATGACTTTTTGGCTTGTTTTACGTCCTGCAGTAATGACACATCAACACAACTAGACGAGATAGGAGATTCATACATGACTTTTTGGCTTGTTTTACGTCCTGCAGTAATGACACATCAACACAACTAGACGAGATAGGAGATTCATAAATGACTTTTTGGCTTGTTTTACTTCCTGCAGTAATGACACATCAACACAACTAGACGTGATAGGAGATTCATAAATGACTTTTTGGCTTGTTTTACTTCCTGCAGTAATGACACATCAACACAACTAGACGAGATAGGAGATTCATAAATGACTTTTTGGCTTGTTTTACGTCCTGCAGTAATGACACATCAACACAACTAGACGAGATAGGAGATTCATAAATGACTTTTTGGCTTGTTTTACTTCCTGCAGTAATGACACATCAACACAACTAGACGTGATAGGAGATTCATAAATGACTTTTTGGCTTGTTTTACGTCCTGCAGTAATGACACATCAACACAACTAGACGAGATAGGAGATTCATAAATGACTTTTTGGCTTGTTTTACTTCCTGCAGTAATGACACATCAACACAACTAGACGTGATAGGAGATTCATAAATGACTTTTTGGCTTGTTTTACGTCCTGCAGTAATGACACATCAACACAACTAGACGAGATAGGAGATTCATAAATGACTTTTTGGCTTGTTTTACGTCCTGCAGTAATGACACATCAACACAACTAGACGAGATAGGAGATTCATACATGACTTTTTGGCTTGTTTTACGTCCTGCAGTAATGACACATCAACACAACTAGACGAGATAGGAGATTCATAAATGACTTTTTGGCTTGTTTTACTTCCTGCAGTAATGACACATCAACACAACTAGACGAGATAGGAGATTCATAAATGACTTTTTGGCTTGTTTTACTTCCTGCAGTAATGACACATCAACACAACTAGACGAGATAGGAGATTCATAAATGACTTTTTGGCTTGTTTTACGTCCTGCAGTAATGACACATCAACACAACTAGACGAGATAGGAGATTCATAAATGACTTTTTGGCTTGTTTTACTTCCTGCAGTAATGACACATCAACACAACTAGACGTGATAGGAGATTCATAAATGACTTTTTGGCTTGTTTTACGTCCTGCAGTAATGACACATCAACACAACTAGACGAGATAGGAGATTCATAAATGACTTTTTGGCTTGTTTTACTTCCTGCAGTAATGACACATCAACACAACTAGACGTGATAGGAGATTCATAAATGACTTTTTGGCTTGTTTTACTTCCTGCAGTAATGACACATCAACACAACTAGACGAGATAGGAGATTCATAAATGACTTTTTGGCTTGTTTTACGTCCTGCAGTAATGACACATCAACACAACTAGACGAGATAGGAGATTCATAAATGACTTTATGGCTTGTTTTACTTCCTGCAGTAATGACACATCAACACAACTAGACGAGATAGGAGATTCATAAATGACTTTTTGGCTTGTTTTACGTCCTGCAGTAATGACACATCAACACAACTAGACGTGATAGGAGATTCATAAATGACTTTTTGGCTGCTTTACGTCCTGCAGTAATGACACATCAACACAACTAGACGAGATAGGAGATTCATAAATGACTTTTTGGCTTGTTTTACGTCCTGCAGTAATGACACATCAACACAACTAGACGAGATAGGAGATTCATAAATGACTTTATGGCTTGTTTTACGTCCTGCAGTAATGACACATCAACACAACTAGACGTGATAGGAGATTCATAAATGACTTTTTGGCTTGTTTTACGTCCTGCAGTAATGACACATCAACACAACTAGACGTGATAGGAGATTCATAAATGACTTTTTGGCTTGTTTTACGTCCTGCAGTAATGACACATCAACACAACTAGACGAGATAGGAGATTCATAAATGACTTTTTGGCTTGTTTTACGTCCTGCAGTAATGACACATCAACACAACTAGACGAGATAGGAGATTCATAAATGACTTTTTGGCTTGTTTTACGTCCTGCAGTAATGACACATCAACACAACTAGACGTGATAGGAGATTCATAAATGACTTTTTGGCTTGTTTTACGTCCTGCAGTAATGACACATCAACACAACTAGACGAGATAGGAGATTCATAAATGACTTTTTGGCTTGTTTTACTTCCTGCAGTAATGACACATCAACACGTAAAGACCAAGAAGGTACATTATGCCGACAACATCTTGTACTAACATGATTTCCATATTTCATAAAATTGTACCTTAAAATTCCAAACATTATGTCCAGATAATCCTTGTGATATAGCAATATCCCATGTGTGTTTGAACAGATATATATTATTAAGTATTATAGTCTTTACGAGATATATCCTCATCACAGACACTCACAATCGGCTTTATCCGGCAGAAATATCTTGTATTTGACTATGTAGAACATTTTGAATCCCGGTATATCGGTATATACGTTTTAAGAAGCGAGCCAATTTAAAACCAGAGTTGGCGTGCTATGTCGTAAAATAAAACATAGCAGAGAGCATAACACACGAAAGGCTTTCTGTTATGTTATTATTTATAAAGCACGATGTCGGTCCCATTGACCGCCTGTGTTTTATTGCCGTAGGTATCTTACTATAATGTTGCGGTTATATTGATGGATAACACCATCTGCAATAGTACACATGTGTCCACTGTCTAATGTACATGTTTGCACAGGGCCATTTTGTCCTAACGTAATATACTAAAGTGTATTGTGGTTTGTAGAAAGTTATAATATCGAAACACACTTGTTTCGTAAACATGATAGATGACGATTGCCACGAAATCGAAATCGACATTTCAATACTGTGTACATTATGTAAGAGTTTCCTAGTTTCATCAACATCATCATCAAGGACAATTCCATCAAAGCCAAATATATTCATAACAACATGGAAAGTTAAATTAAGATTGATACACCAAACCTGTTATGGGGTGGACTCTTCACTGTCTACAGCACTCGGTGGAAAACTTCCAGTCCAGATATGTATGATTTGTTTATAATTCCAGAAGCAGAGCGAAGAAGTGAAAACGGAAATACAGATTTGGACAAAAGTAACCCGACACCAAATTGTCAAACCTTCGATGTTTTGCAGTGAAAATGATGAAAATGAAAATGAAACATGAAACTGACACGAAACTACGTATTGCGTGATTTATTTACTTCAATAATTATGTGAACATTCGGTGGTACTATTGCACAGTAAAGATTTCAGGTGCCACAAAAAAACAAAACGTCTTTCTTAGTTTACTTCTACCCTGAATGAGAAAATAACAGCAAGACGTTGAAATTTAGCTTCTGGTGACTCACATGATACAGCAAACAGTTTATTTTTAATATTTCAGGATTCTTAACAGACACATATAACTGTTAGTAAACTTGATGTTCCGATACTTTTCCTACCTAAATATAAATATATTTGACAAAATCCACAACGAAACGTGTAAAGTAATTCATTATTGACATGCAGAACAATGCATCTAGTTGTCAGTAGACTACACACATCAATACAAGTCCCAAGCAAACATAGGATCGGCACCGCGACCAGGGAGACAGGTAACTGGTGCTGCACCATTGTCTTCAGAACACCATTGTCTGGGAGTCTCTGACTCAGGTTGTGCCTTCTTCTGATTGGTCGAGAAGTCTCTTAACCAGGGTGATAATAATCCATATATCCATCACTTGCCATATCCTCTCTTCATCACAGAGCATTCAGATCAAAGGTGTGTTACCGGACAGGTGAGTGGTAATTAGCGTTCTTGTTCTAGGTAATTATGATCTTATAATTGAGGCTTTTGGTAATAATAAACAGGTTTTTCTATAGTTATTCAATGTGTATACGTGCTAAATTATCCCACAACGAAAACATGAAATATTTATGTTTATTGCTGTCTTTATGCATCGTGTCTACCTGTTCTATAGTTACTAAACTAACTTTTATATTTAGAGTATAACAGTGTTTTACTGTTTAACAGAGATGGTTATTATCTTTACATGGTAAATGATACCAAGTATGATATCTGTGCTTCGAAACAACTGTGTATTATCCGTTCAATTGAACTGAATGAAAAACATTTTGAAGTATAATGGTGATTGACAAGGTAAAAAGGAAACATCCATCGAAGACTCATTATATATATGTGTGTCCTACTAATGATTAATATATGTGTCCTACTAATCATTAATATGTACTCATGTAAAGTAGACGAGTCTATATGTAGAGATGTATTTGAAATGGAATATCTAGAAACACCAAGTAACGTCCACGTGGATCAAACAAAGTGCATTTACCATTGCTTCATCCACGGGTACTCGTTAGTTTCATGCGCTAGGGGACCTACTCCTTCCAGGTGAACTGAACAAGTTTTGCGAAGTACTGCTACATACATGTGTCGGGTTGAACACCTTAAGGTTGATGCTTTCTTATCTCAATGGCACTCAGCTTACCATAATTATGCACAAACTAAATCAGCATTCTTAAATTCTTGTACTTCTTTTGGGACGAATCCCTTTGCTGGATTCAAACCCGCACTATGTTAATTTAGGACATGCATCAAAGTTACAGCTTTCACAGATTGATCGAAACCGATATATTAGCAAAATAAAAACTGTACACATTGATGGTAGTTGCTCCATCACTGTCCAGGTTGTTGAAAAATTTACTAAACAACTGTCCATGGTAGTTGCCATGCAGGGAACCTTTTTTTTACATTGTGGGGGTTAAAAGTACATGTTAAAGTGCAACTTGAATTGCTTTACCTGCTGCTTTTCATACAATTTTAATGAAATTTTAATTGGTAAACTAATGTACACACTAAAATGAAGTTTTGCGTAGTTGTCGAACAAACAAAAGAATACAAGTTTAACATAAAAATCCATCGACTATATGTTTTACAACTTATTTTTTTCATAATAGGTCCATTTGTGTCATTTTTTCACTTTGAAATACTGTTATCTTGAATAATAATGTAATAATAAGTTATTACTACCCCTATCAATGATTTATCCAAAGCACGATGTAACGGATGCCATCTTCAACCTAGTCTTGTCATCCATTAGTCTAGGCATTATATCCCCTGTTACCTTTTATCAGCAATACTAGACAGTGTGGGGGTAATGACATTGAACAATGAATCTGTGGACAGGAAATGAGCATATCCATATAATTTTTAATTTCAACTTTTTAAAAAATGTTGATTGTTATCAAAATTCAAAGGACACTAGATTTGTTTGTTAATAGTTGCGCATAGCATTGGTAGATGTTACTGAATGATATGAACACTAAATTAGCTTTTTTCAATGACAGTTTACTAAAAAATATATGCTTTGTAAATTACTGGGACGCGACCTTAGTTGTGAAATCACCCACAAATGACAAATTGAAAAAATATCTTATGATGCATTAAGCTGTTTTTAATACTGGTCATGTAGCTTTACATTTCAAATAGATTCAGAGTACCATGCAGTCCATCAAACCAGTTCACCGAAGTTTCAATCTTAAAGGTCCAGTAATGTTGATGGGTGATGGTAAAAACCTGAATTTTATTTATTATTCACTATCATCCTATTATCATGTCTTTGAGAGAGTACATTGTATTTACACACAAGTATATTTAAGAAATCATCAATGAAGACAGACACCTTTAAAATAATTAATGATGCATGGAATAATGTCTTTGTCATATTTTTTTTACTGTAATGGTAATGTGTTATATGCCTTAATATTTACTTTACATAGAGAATATATTATTCTGGGAGGAACGACTGCAGAAACATGCTATTAAAGAAGAATGTTCTAAAAACGCATTTGACTCGAAATAACAGAAACAAAATATTGACCAAAAATCTTGTTGAAGCCCGTCCTTTTTTCATAATGGTTAAAAGGCAACAGTCAAGGGAAAAGTTTAATCACCAAAACTGCACATGCGAAATGTTGAACTACGATTGTATACATTTTCGGAAGAAATATTAGTGATCCTGTGTCCATAACATAGGTCAAACTTAGTAACTTCTGCTAAAAACAGGACTCGCTTAGAGAATCATAAAAAGTCAGATTTAGTGGCATTCTCAAATAACATTACTCAAGTCATAACTTCCTACATAAGGTCTACGTCATTGGGATAGATCAATAAAGTTAATGATGATCACCATTTTCATTCTGCATAACGTTTTTCTGTTACCTACTTACAACTATCAGACCAACTACCTGTACAGTTCACTTTCAGTGGACAGTGTGTTTGTCAACACGAGCAACTACCATCAATGTGTACAATTGTTTATTTTGCTAATATCTAGGCTTCGGTTAATCTGTGAATGCTATAACTTTGATACAAGTCCTAGATTATCATATTCAACTTAAAACTAC
Organism: Gibbula magus; assembly: GCA_936450465.1. Classification (NCBI taxonomy): domain Eukaryota; kingdom Metazoa; phylum Mollusca; class Gastropoda; order Trochida; family Trochidae; genus Gibbula; species Gibbula magus. The sequence goes on from OW388305.1 coordinate 67,727,410, forward strand.
ATAAAATATCTGCTTCATCCATGTAGATTTGCTGTTTTCATGTAGAAAGTCGCCTTTTCGCGGATTTTCTCACTGACGACGATTGACTGGCTCCACAAATTGTTAAAATTCTTAACTATATATTACATGTCATGTTCCACAGATGTAGCGATTGTAAACTATAGCTATAGCTATTCAAGAGTTGAAACAGGTTGCAATTGTTAACATAATTCAATGGAAAATGTTCAAAACTAACCAATTTTGGGACCATTCCCAGTTGAAAAACTACTGTCTGTCGAGAAAATGGTTGTTGACGACTGCCAACTTCCGGTTTAGCATGGACAGGGCTTACCCACTGTGTAGATGTAAACTGACACAGTTCCCAAATAATGAATACATTCTATGTACATAATGAACAAATGCAATATTTCAATACAAACATAAATGTTATATTTACACCCCAAATGACTTTAGATCCTTTGTAAATATCAGATTTCTTTTAAAGTAAGTCGATTTCGGGTCTTCTTTTCGGTTGATTTTACCTCTCCTCTATCTTCCGGTCTTTTTATTTGTTTATTTATTCTATGTTCCTCTGTATCAGACTATTTGTTTATATGTTCTATGTGTCTCTGTATCAGACTTTATGTTTCTCTGTATCATACTCTTTGTTTCCATGTTGCAGACTCTACGTTTCTGACTCTACGTTTCTGACTCTATGATTCATACCCTCTGATTCAGATTCTATGTTTCTGACTCTATGTTTCAGACTCTACGTTTCAGACTCTATGTTTCAGACTCTATGTTTCAGACTCTATGTTTCCGACTCTATGTTTCAGACTCTATGTTTCAGATTCTATGTTTCAGACTCTATGTTTCAGATTCTATGTTTCAGAATCTACGTTTCTGACTCTATGTTTCAGATTCTATGTTTCAGACTCTATGTTTCAGACGCTACGTTTCTGGAAACTCTATGGTTCAGATTCTATGTTTCAGACTCTATGTTTCAGTCAGACTCTATGTTTCAGACTCTTCAGACTTGTTAAATGTTTCATGTCTCTATGTTTCAGACAATCCCTCACCATGACGAAGCTGCTCTGTCTACTGCTGGCCCTGGTTCCCCTGGTGATGAGTTACCCGATGGACGATGAGGACAAGAAGATGATGATGAAGTTCATGATGATGAAGGAAAAGGAGATGAAGATGAAGATGAAGGATGACAAGGAGGAGGACGATAAGGAGAAGATGATGAAGTGGATGATGTCCATGATGGGGAAGGGAGGACACTACGCCGGGGACCCTGATGGGTGGGTATTGAAGGGAACTGGGCCAACTTTCACAAAGCCCCTTAGGCTAAGGGAGCTAACTCAATGTTATCATGATGGGATAAGGCCGCCACTAGTCTAAGGAGGTTTTATACATGTGGATAAATCGAAACGTCCACTAAATGAATAACGAAGTTTATATGTATAAACCCGTTTTATATTTAATAGTATATATGTAACCGTTGCTGCACCACACCGATATGCATGTACGTTACCAAGGCATCATACTGATAGTACAAGGGTAAAAATACTACACACAAGTGGTATTAATCTGTTCAGTGGTTCTGAAGCATATACCCCGAAACGTTGTATATCTTGACAATAAAGAAGTTGTTTTTCGTTTCTTAATTCAAAGAATTGGTAAAATAGTAAATGAGGAAAACTCTGTTCAGGTGCAAGGCGGAGGAGGAGGAGAAGGACGAGTGGGAGGAGAAGATGGAGAAGAAGCAGGAGATGTGGAAGATGAAGGAGGAATACAAGAAGTTCAAGGATTACATGGAGGAGAAGAAGAAGGAGGAGGAGAAGGAGGAGGAGGAGAAGAAGAAGAAGATGGAGATGATGTGGACTCAGCACGAGGAGATGAAGAGACGCGAGGAGAAGGAGGAGGAGTTCAGGGAGATGGTGGAGTCCTTCCAGACACAGAAACATCACTTCGCCTTCAAGATGACCCACCACTTCCTGCAGCTGTGTGAGTGCAGCGACATCAATCAGCAGCTCGAGAAGTGAGTAGAGAGAGAGAGAGAGAGAGAGAGAGAGAGAGAGAGAGAGAGAGAGAGAGAGAGAGAGAGAGAGAGAGAGAGAGAGAGAGGGAGAGAGAATGCGAGGGAGAAAGAGGGAAAGGGAGAGAGGGGGGGAGAGGGAGAGAGAGAGGGGGAGGGAGAGAGAGAGAGAGAGAGAGAGAGAGAGAGAGAGAGAGAGAGAGAGAGGGAGAGAGAATGCGAGGGAGAAAGAGGGAAAGGGAGAGAGGGAGGGGGAGAGAGAGAGAGAGAGGGGGGAGGGAGAGAGAGAGAGGAGGGAGAGAGAGAGAGGGGAAGGGAGAGAGAGAAGGAGAGGGAGAGAGAGGGGGAGAGAGTGAGAGAGGGGGGGAGAGAGAGAGAGAGAGAGAGACAGGGGTTAGGGAGAGAGAGTGGGGGGAGAGAGGGGGAGAGAGAGAGGGGGGGAGAGGGAGAGAGAGAGGGGGAGGGAGAGAGAGAGAGGGGGGGGGGGGGGTTGGAGGAGGAAGAGGGAGAGAGACGTATATATCCTTGTATTCATGTAAGATTCTTCCTGTTACCGGATCGGAACACCAATCTAAATGTGTGTGTCTCTTTTATTAATCCATGTGTGTGCCGACATGCCATGTCTATGTTGATGATGCTGATCTTTACATACATTTAGAGGGAACAAGAAATCTCATCCCTGTCATCCTCTGTTTGTCAAAAGATATAAACTTTTCATAATCGCGTTTCCATCAACTGAAACAATCTTCCCTCCCATGTGCAGAATAATAATGTGTTATTGAGAGGATGTGGCTGTACGTTGCGTCAAGGATATCAATTCGCGTCTCATTATACATGTTGTGATCCAATTCTCCCTGTAGGATGTCCATGTTGATGGAGTCAATGTCCCAGATGAACACTACCGGTCTGACACGCAACATGACGAGTGATGACGCGGCCGAGGCGATAGAGCGAGGAGACATGGAGCTGTTGGCTAGGAAGATGATGCACATGTCGGCGGAGGAGAAGAAGAAGGTGTTCATGTCCGGCCTCATCAAGTCCATGTGCTCCGGGGCCAAGAGCTTCATCGAGCACATGGGACAGTTCGAGGATATGTACATGCGGGATGGGAACTCCACCAGGGCGGGCTAGCAGGTGCGTGTATGTGTGTTTGTAGGTGTTTTCATGCGTGCGTGTATTGGTTGGCTGGTGAGCTATACCATCAGGTTTTTAGGTTCAGGACGTGTTAGTGGCGCATTGTAGTTTTAGAAGCTTCGTTTGAATTACAGCGTTATAATTGTAGTTTCATTACGACGTCGTATTACGGCAATGCGATTGTAGTTTTATTATGACGTCATAGTATAGGCGTCGGAGAATTATGATTACAGGTTTATTATGACGTCATAGACAATGTCCAGTTGATTTTAAATTATTAAGTCGACACTATATTATATCTTACCATGGTCGACTAACAGATTCATGTGATATAAAAATATACCTTTGCACTACTAGCATATTTATGAGTTACATGTATACCAATATGGTTGGAATGAGGAGCGCGGGGCCATATGTACTGTACTATGATTTGTGTTTGAGTGTGATTACTGGTAATGGCGTCAATCATACATTCAAATATTTATGCTATATGCATATATTATTAAACATTATCATAAATTAGAGCACAGTCAAATGTTTTCGTCCAATCATATGAGTGTATTATGGTCACGTGGAGTACATTTGTATCCCGATAATGTACTGCTACTCGTATCTATTACTTAGACTTGTTATACTCAGGTTTTATAGAAAGTGACTGATCGTATTATAATGGTGTTAAATATTCAGGAATGATTCGTAAGCTAATGAGAAATTAGATCAATATTCGTCTTACTTAATTAAGATAGGCTCTGTTTGTTAAAGATTCGTCCAGTATGACTCAATTCCCTTTCCCACATACATCACTTGTCTCTTTCAGACGGCTGGACGGGAGGTGCCGACTCCTACTTCTCAACGAAATTCAAACATTTTCTAGTTTTATATTTCGTTAATAAAATCTGTCTTTGTGTTATAAAAATCAGTAATTATGATTTGAAAGAAGTTTTTAAAACATATTTCTGTTTGGCTGAGTTTTAACCTATAATTATTTTTCTTTTTTTAAATGTTCTAAACAAATTAACAATATCGGAAGAAACTAAATGATAAACTGCTAGTTTGAAATCTGTGATCAAATGATATATGAATAAGATTTTGAGACGTTAAATAAACTTTACATTTGTTACCTTGACGTGTGTGTTGTATTTCCGAGATGTTTCCACTTCTGAGCTGAGTATGTAAGTCTAGATGTCCTCTACACCGACCATGTAGTCATGACAAGTCAGCTAGTTCATCATGGGCTTACATATCATACTCAAATGCCTTTATGAAGTGACTTGCATCGTTATGAGACATATCAACAACACGCAAAATAGATAAATAACGTTATCAATCAATATTATGGATGTCATTGAAAATATTCTAAGAATATGACGTTTCCACACAGCTCTCTTTATACTGATTGGTCTTCAGAACTTAGTCTTCAAGACAAATTGTTATTATCGTGTGTTTTTTCAAGGGATGATGGCCTGTGACACGGACTTGCTCTGTACAGCGATCTCAAACAAGGGGGATAACTCAAAACTTGAAAATATCACACCTCACTAATCAAGTTGTTGGCAGTAACATTCTCCATCCATGTGTAATTCTTCGACAAAAACGACGTACGCGTAACGGCAACTAGGTATAATAGCTAATTCTAAAGGTGAATGTATCAAAATAACATTTTCAATTTTATCCCGGAATGTGAGTTGTCTACCACTGAATATCGGCCTCTTTAATACTTTTAGCGTCATGTTCAACATGACCTGGTAACAAATGCAATGTTTTTTCTGAAAACTAATTATTGCAATCTATTTCTCATTACCATCGTTACCATTCCACTTCAGAGCATTATCATATAAAATGGAAAATGGAGTCACAATGTGTATATTTGAACAACACATTGATATTTTGTGATTTTGATATTTTCGAGGGATAGTTTCTTTTGAGAATATTTCACAGGAAAGAAGGGGTGGAATCCGCTTTCCGGATCCTCCCAGATTCTCCCGGATTCTCAAGGATCCGCCAAAATTTTGGGAGAATCCGGAAGGATCCGGCAAATGGATTCCACCACTATTTGTCCCGTGTTTGTTCTTAATCTGTTAAAGATACCAATATGATTGATTATTCATTATATATTTGGTATATCAACGCAAATTCGTTCAACTATACACCTTAGTTAGTTAATGCGTTCTTTAAATATTGCTCACCAGCTTAACTCTAAAAAGGCTATTAAACATAAATAATACTTTGCACAATATCTTTCAAGGATAATATATTTTGTCTGAACCTATTATAAATAATAGTCATTTTAAATATTATTTTCTTGAAATCGGAGGAATTTAACTCTTTAAGTATGTAAACAATCAAAACAATAATTACATCTCCAAATATGATGATGTCGCAATTCAAGCACAGTATACACATTATTAACAAAGGTGAACCGTACGTTATGTTCCAAAAAGGGAAAACATCAAGTATATGGGGTCCAATAGTATGTATTTTGACATTTTCCGAGGGGTAATTTAAAAAAAAGATGCAATGATTAAGTAAGAGGGATTTGACATTTGGTTCAAAATCAAGCAAAAGTCGTGAAGACCTAAGTACACGTATTGACATGCCAGTCTTTAATTTTCATCTTAGAAAATAAACAAGCATTTAATGCATGTTTTTAAAACTCTGTATGTATACATAACATTAATATATGAAACATATACAAAATAATGGATATATTTCAAGTCTAGAAATGTTCATGTTCGGTGCTCCTACACCATGACGAAATAATCAAGTAATATACTTCAACAAGTTTTCATACGATGGCTTTTTTTAAATTATTAACTTTTTAATTATAATTGTCTATGATAATATAATAATAATTTAAAATAATAGTATGCCATGTGATATTCACGAAACTCGTGCAAATGTGTGTATAATCTCGCTTTCTCTCTGCTAATACCAAACACTCACTCTTGTCTAAGCTCAGGTGTAGTATGCACCACCGATAGCTTATTGTTCATGACCTTCAATTCAAATTTAACTTGTGCAAGAAGGGAAATAAACTTAACTTAGGAAAAGTAGCATTTTGTTTCTAAAATACAAAATAAAACGTATAGAACATCCATCAACTCAATAGAAAAGTTAAACATTTATTAATATTAATGAATTGTTGGTTTCGTAGTTACTGTAGTTTTACAATGTTATTCAACTTTTGTAAAACGACATAAGTTTTTAAGTTGGCTGCACATTTGAATCTGACATTGTGATCTAATTTACAAGAATTACTCGTAAATAAGAATTCAAAATCAAAACGTGTTGACGTTTTGTCATTTCGCAATAAGTCTAAAGCATGACAGAATCTAGGGATAATAGAATAGAAATCGTGATCAGACCACGTGGAGTATCTGTTGCGACATAAAACTCTAAGTTTAGTTCTAAGTAAACAGGACGATGTATTAGGTAACCGTCTGAAACACTCGCTTTTGAATCATCGTTCCACCTATGATATTGTACACCTATTTTTAATAATTTACTTTTTTTAGGCCAAAGCGCATAGATCTGAGAGGTTTTACTCATCAAAATAAAATTAACATCACGATTTGAATAATATCCACTTGACTTATGAGTGATATTAAAAACTGCTTGTCATGAGGGTTCGAGACCGTGACGCCTGGAATGAGGAGGGTCTAAGCACGTTGCAGCCCCCTCCCCCCTCCCCCCTCCCCCTCCCTTCCCTTCCAATCTTTCCCCCACCCCCTAATTCCAACAAGGGGGGTCTCTGCCTCCCCCAATGTGAACCACATTCCAAGTATTTGTAAAACAACCTGCCTTAACCCAACCCACATATTTGCATATAGCACCGCCTTTATAAACCCCTCGGCACAGGCGGGGCAGTCACACCCGGTCTTACACTCACAGGTAAGTACATTGTACAAGAGATTTAGCATTCTTACTCTAATAAGAAACTCAGACTTTATATGTTGAGTCCTGCAGATAGGACTACATGTTCTTCCTGTATTAAACTGCGGGGATATACATTATAAATATAAATTTTTGTGGTGATAAACTACTAGAGATTTATTTGAAAGTTGCAGATAAGGTATACCCACGCGTATAAGTAACGTCCCAACATTTTAAAAAAAGAGTATAAAATGAATCATTGATGTCGGAGAAAAAAGATTTTAATTGTATTTTATAGACATATAAATTTATTTTGTAAAAAAGTACTAAAACTTTCATACATGTACATCAGAGTTATTTAAGTATAAAACAATTAAAAAGTATACATTTTATTTATAAGATAATATAAGATGGTGTGGACCTAAAAATTTTTATATAAATTTGTCATCATTACTATAGGACGTCACAAAACAAGCCAACAAACTCTTTTGATGCTACTATCTCGTCTAGTTGTTGAAATTCTTTAAACGATTTCGTAAAACGCGTGTTTCTCAGAAATATGAACAGATAACGCCTTGAAATTTCATATTTAGTATAGTTGGGTTCTGAAGACATGATTTTATGCTGTTTCAGCCATATTTATCGCCCGTAGATTGAAATATGCTCATGGTAAAAATGGTTGACACCCCCTAATAGTTATAGGAATGAAATGTTATATAAACAATGTATCGTCCCAGTTTCTATTATTGTTTGGGTAAAACATGTAACTACTGGATTACTTTTTGTGAATAGTGTCCTTGAGCATTTGCTATTTCTCCATTTGTACTTTAAAATACGAAATTAAGGGAAATATCAGAAAAATTAAATTTAGTCAAAAGAGTTCATTCCTTGTGTCTTGAGATCTTGGCATTGGTATATTGTTACAGTGTTTGAGTGTTCTCATTTCGGTTATAATAAGTAAGTGAAAGTTGCATTTGAAAAAAAAGTTCTACTGAATTCAAATATACCCAAAATTGTTCATGGAGTCTCATTCGCACACAATGCATGCATGGCAAGTACTTCATAGTTTATCATGTTTTTTTGTGCCATTTACTGTTGAAAAATATCATAATATCGAACAATATTAATTGTCCATGCATTTAATTTGCTAAAATCCATTTTCTGTTTTTGTCTGATTTGTGGTCTTTTTGGATTCAGTAGAATATTATTTTCAAATGCATCTTTTACTTATTTATTATAACCAAAATGAGAACACTCAAACACTGTAACAATGTACTAATTCCAAGATCTCAAGACACGAGGAATGAACTTTTTTGACTAATTTTAATTTTTCTGATATTTCCCTTTCTTTGGTGTATTAAAGTACAAGTGGAGAACTAGCAAATCCTCAAGGACACTTTTCACAAAAAGACATCATGAAGTTACATATTTTACCAAAAAACTAATCGAAACTGGCACGTTACGTTGTTTATATAACATTTCATCCCTGTAACTATTAGGGGATGTCAACCATTTTTACCATGAGTATGTCTTGTATTTTGTTTAGGGACGTTTCTTCTACAGGTGAGTTTATAAGGATTATGTTTTGAAAAGTATTGGACTGATAGTTAATCACTTCCTGTCATTATACAATAACGATACAATATTATGATGTATATATATGTTTAAAGATGTGTAACAATACTTTTCAATTCTGAGGCATTTTTGTATACACGTGTTATCTTAAGGGTTGTAGAAATCTACTTCATAATTACAAAGTATTTGTTAAATGATTGGCAGCCGGATTGTTTAGCAAAATTACAACAAATTCTAAGGTCTCGATTTCTTTTTTATAAGTAAATAAATGTTATGCTGCAAGAAATAGTAGGCTTTAAATTTCTTTCTGATAGGTGTTCAATATGATTTGGTTATATTTGCATGATTCTCTTTCCAGTGCATAGTGCAATAGGCTGCATTTACTTGGTACAAATTATCATTTACTATTTTTGTTTGTATTATCATTTACCTGGTAGGTAATACTAATACATTTTAGTTCCTGTGTATATGAATAATTTAAGGGAAGTGATAACATATCAATATATATATATATATATATATATATATATATATATATATATATATATATATATATATATATATATAAACACACATATATACATATATGCCCCCCCCCCCCCCCCCTCCCCGTAACTGAGTTCTGTTAACATTGTCATGTGATACTAATTATTGTGTAAATATGGCATATTGTGTAGGTTTAAATAGTTTACTCCAAATATAAGTTTTACAGCTTATATCCTGTGCTATGTAGGTCATTTGTTGGATGTCGCTCTATGTAAATATCTAACCATGTTAGATTAAACCCTATCTTGATTATAATACATGCTTAACAATGTGTAGGATTTCTAGGATTCTAGATTCTGGTTATTGAATACTGTATGTGCAATTAAAATAAACTAATGACGAGAAGGTTAAAGTGGAGAAACAGTTGACGAACATGATTGTTTTTAAACAGGTTTGACATTCAGGAGAGATTTCAAAATATCCCGACAATAAAAGTACCAATCATAACCTTCGGGAATGATTGTACCGAGACATCAACCCTTGCTTACAAATGAAATAAAGGCACGTGAGCACGTGAGCGTTAATAATGATAAGTGAACCAGAACTTTGGAGGTGTAAACTGCAATCTCACGGTGGATATAATAGAAGATCCTTCCTTTCTCTTCACTGAATAACACTCTGACTCTGATATTGGGCAATGCTTGTAGCAGATTCTGCCAAGTCATCGCTTCTGTTCGAACGCGTGACGGCAGCCTGCGATCACACCATGACAATAGGCAGGGACCGAGCTCACCAAAACCCCTCCCTGTCTTAGGTCAACCCACAATATTTGCATACACTAATCTGGTATATATTACGCTGTTTGAGAGTAAATAGTCTTGTAAGACAACATCGGTGTTGGTAAACATACAACAGGCTCCCTTTAAGGTAAGGTTTTGATTCCCTCTTGACTAGGTTATTTCTTGTTTCAGTTGTTTTAATTTAGTTTTTCATTTGTTTATTTAAAATAACTTTTAGAGTTTTCTTGCATTAAATCTTCATAAATCTTTTCTGATATTCTGTTTTAAACTTATTTTCAATTTTATATTCCAATTCTTTTTCTCCGATTTTGTTTCTCAATCTCTTTACTAGGTTTAAAAAAATATTGTATTCAGAATCTCGTTCAACTTTAGTAATTGTACTATTTGGTCAGATGTTCGGCGTCTTATCAGGTCTGTTTGAGGAAATTTGATCATCACAGAACGTAATAACATTGTTAGTCAGATTTTGTTAATTGAATACCTTTTATTAAATGTATAGAAACGAATGGTTCATAAAATAGAAAGTTTGATGTATTAGAACTGGGTGTGACCGACGCAAAGTAAAATGTGATCGGTCATGCTTCCATGACTTTTAATCATAACCTAATCATACTGACACCATCTTAAAAAATACAATAACATTCCAAATTTATTTCGTGGGAGATACCGGAATGCAATTCAACCTAACATTGATTCAACCTAGATTGCTTTACCTTTGAACATTCCTTCAATCAGTTTTACTTTATCCCACAAAAATGATTTAAACCTTCCTACAATGATCTGTTTACTCTGCCCTACAGAAACTTGCCTGGTTATAGCTCCTCCTGCCCCGGGTTAGAGTCCCCCCCCCCCCCACACACACCACCACCCCCCCCCCCTCCCCCCCTTCTCCACCGCCTCCCCCTCCACCTCAACCTCCCCGGAACAGGTCTCTGTAACTTGCCGTGAATCTCTTTCTCCCATGACAGGGTTATAAAGATTCCGCTCCTTATGAGTGGTTGTGATTGGTGATTTGTGAATCTCAATATCCACACGCCTGTGACGTGTTTTCACTATCCTTGTTTATTACACGCAATTAAACTGTCCCCTACGACAATGTCCTTGCAAGGCACCTATGACGTCATTTCTCTTGAAGCTTTCCGTGATTATATAAAGTATATAAGTAATCACTTGTTTCTTTAATTTTCGAATTTTAACTGCTCCGACAATTGAGGCGTCGCCACATGTAAGAAATTGCTTATTTCACCCAGGGGAAACAAATAAACAAAGTTTAAATGCAAAAGACAGTTTCTCAAGTTACCCGTCGGGAAAAGATGAATAAAAGAATACAATGTGAATGAGGTAGTTCCGGTAATCAATGAATTCGTTTGTTTTCTGTAAAAAACAATCAAACGCTAGGAGCATGTGCCATTCCCATGTGACTTAAAGGAAAATACTACTACCACCTTCCCATATATATAGCTTATTAAACAGCATCACCATATTCCAAATTTCAAAATCTAAAATTAGCCTCTCACCATTTTGGCCGCGGCATCAAAATTCTCGAATTTCGGAAAACTTTTTGAACTTTATTGAAGGTCCCAGTGGCCCGAGTACGACATCAGCTCAGCTGGAAAGTGCTTAAAAAATCTCCAACAACAACAAGAAAGTATCACTGTTACTATATCCCTCTCTATCTCTCCACAGACACAATGGTGAAGTTCGTGTTGCTCCTGGCCCTCGTGCCCCTCGTCCTCGGCTCCCCCGCCGAGATGGAGAGATTCATGAGGATGATGATGAATGGGGGCGAGTCTGGGGGGCGCTCTGGAGAGATGAGGGGCCAGTCCGGCGAGGAGGGGCGGATGCATGCTGAAGGAGACGGCGACTGTAAGAGCAAGGTGAGTACGTGACCATTGTGTCTCTGTCTTCATCTTAGTACTGCAAGGTGAGTACGTGACCATTGTGTCTCTGTCTTCATCTCAGTACTGCAAGGTGAGTACGTGACCATTGTGTCTCTGTCTTCATCTCAGTACTGCAAGGTGAGTACGTGACCATTGTGTCTCTGTCTTCATCTTAGTACTGCAAGGTGAGTACGTGACCATTGTGTCTCTGTCTTCATCTCAGTACTGCAAGGTGAGTACGTGACCATTGTGTCTCTGTCTTCATCTCAGTACTGCAAGGTGAGTACGTGACCATTGTGTCTCTGTCTTCATCTCAGTACTACAAGGTGAGGGCGACGTGAATGCAGCACATTTACAACTGATTTGAGTATGTAGTCATTTACAGATTCTTTCCAGTACACTCATGGCGAAATGTATACAAGTTTCCGCAATAAAAATGTGTTCTGTTATCAGTGACACACTAATGTTCCTTCACTTGGATGTATGTACAAGTATGTTTTAGACACTTAACTTGTAAAGTTTTATAATCAGGGCAGTTGAAAACTTTAAGGTAATGCAATTCAGTTTCTATAGCATTACTGTTAGATCATTTACCTCTTGATAATAATAGAAATTGAGTACTGGCCGGGGTTCGGACACTGTTCCCATTCAAATATCACTTGATACTGAATGAACGATATTATGAAGGAATGTACACTATAGACCTTTACTATCTGGAGAAAACGTAACAGAATGCCTGTGGCGAGCAATGCGTTACTGAACAGATGGCAGGATGATTATGCGAGGGTCGCCTTGATTATAGATATGTCTGCAATATAAATATCTTCAATAGTTGTAAAACACAGCCACATTGTATCAAATAACTTTCTTCGGTAGTCATAAAACACAGAAAAAGTATGTGCTGATAAGTATCTTCAGTAGTTATAAAACACAGAAATACTATTTCAAGGAGGAGGCGAAGCAGAAGATGATGATGATGTGGGAGAAGATGCAGAAGATGAAGTCGATGATGGAGAAGAAGCAGGAGATGGAGGAGTCGATGGATAAGATGAAGAAGTTCCAGGAGTGGTCGGAGATGATGAAGAAGAGGAAGGAAAAGGAGGAGATGGAGCAGAAGAAGAAGATGTGGGAGATGTACGAGAAGCACGAGCAGATGAAGAAGAAGCAGGAGAAGGAGGAGGAGTTCCACGAGCTCATCGAGTCCTTCACCGCCCAGAAACACAAGTTCGCCTTCTCCCTGACCCACCACTTCCTGACCATGTGCAAGTGTGGGGAGATCGACTACCAGATGAACCAGTGAGTAGAACACGCTTTGTTACAGACATCGTGATTGGCTAGGTTAGAACACGCTTTGTTATAGACATCGTGATTGGCTAGGTTAGCGCATGGTTTGTTACAGACATCGTGATTGGCTAGATTAGAGCATGGTTTGTTACAGTCATGATAATTGGTTAGATTAGAACACGCTACAGACATGGTGATTGGTTAGATTAGGAGACGCTTTGTTACAGACACGATTATTGACTAGATTTGAGCATGGTTTGTTACAGACATGATGATTGGCTTGATTAGAACACGCTTTGTTAAAGATATGGTGATTGTTTGGCTAAATTAGAACACGCTTTGTTAGAGGTGTGATGATAGGCTAGATTTGAACAAGGTGTGTCAGAGATTTGAGCAAGGTTTGTGAGAGATAGGAATGATTGGTTTAAATAGGAAAAGGTATGCTGATTGGTTACGTCAGAACACGGGTTGTTAAAGGCATTATGATTGGCAAGACTAGAAGACGCTCTCTTAGAGGCAGGGATGATTGATTAGATTAGTAGAGTTTTAAGGAAATGAACCACAAGTGTGTATTCAGCAGGAAGTCCTCTGTTGTTACAGTTATTGTTCATGCTAGCTGCACATCTTACGAGATCCATGATTAGCATAGATAAAATGTTTAAGGTCAAGCGAAGATGTTTTTATTTGATGATGGAAAGATTGAGACATCAGGTTCACAGTGTAAACACACCACAATTTCACTCTTCTACTTCAAGGATATTCGGTATATAACATATCTCAATCTTCTACCTCCAGGATGTTCGGTATATAACATATCTCAATATTCTACCTCCAGGATGTTCGGTATATAACATATCTCAATATTCTACCTCCAGGATGTTCGGTATATAACATATCTCAATATTCTACCTCCAGGATGTTCGGTATATAACATATCTCAATATTCTACCTCCAGGATGTTCGGTGGGGAGAGAATGAGCAACAGCAGCGGTATGACTGAGGGTATGGGACAACAGAACATGATGGAGATGTGGGCCAGGGGAGATATGGCTGGAGTGGCCACCATGCTGAAGAAGATGCCCCAGGAGGAGCAGAAGAAGATGTACATGTCTGGACTGATCACCTCCATGTGCGGGGGCGCCAGGACCTACATCAACCAGGCCAGGCAGTTCGAGGAGCAGTACATGATGATGAGAGACAGCACCACTGTCCCAACCACCGCTCCTTAAGGGGTAAGACAAGTTCAATAAAACAACAAGTATATCCTTCTTCTTTTAAAAGTTTCACCCCGGATTTAACAACATGCGAACCATTCAGATCTAAGATCAATACTTTGATTATAGAGCTAATACCGGCTAATGGAACTGTTTACATACCTTATCCCTCGCCCAAAACCGCTCAAGGCCCTTTCTTTTCAAGCTAAGGAGTAAATTAAGAGAGTCAAAAGTGTCGGGTAATCAAACCAGTAACCCTGAATCTACCCTGAACTACCTTTACCCACCCTGAATCCTAAATTACCCATAGGTTTGTACCCCATAGCTTAACCAACCTGTTACTCTATGTTTGTACTTGTATTCGTATCCGTATGTTTTACTCAGCTCATAACCTTGAATGCATACCGAACACGTTACTCTTAATCCACCCTTAACCCTTTCCATTTACTCGAACTTAGGCCTGTAACCTCTAATCCTCCCTAGGCCTCTAACACTTAATTCACCCCGTGTCTTTAATCATGTAGCCCTTATTCCACCTACTTAATCCACCATATTCATGTAAAACTTTCTCCACCCAAGGCCAGTAACACTTAATCCACCCCATGCCTGTAACTCTTAATCCATCTCATGTCTTTAACCATTAATCCAACCTTGACTTTAACCGTTAATCCATCCTAGACCTATAACCCTTAATCCACCCAAAGCCTTTAACCCTTATTCCATCCTAGGGCTGTAACTCTTAATCCATCCCATGACTTTAACCATTAATCCAACCTTGGCTGTTACCTTTAATCATCCCTAGACATATAACCCTTAATCCACACATGCCTTTAATCGTTATTCCATCCTAGGAATGTAACTCTTAATCCATCCCATGTCTTTAACCATTAATCCAACCTTGGCTGTAACCTTTAATCCTCCCTAGGCATATAACCCTTAATCCACCCAAGCCTTTAACCCTTATTCTATCCTAGGCCTGTAACCCTTAATCCATCACATGTCTTTAACCATTAATCCAACCTTGGCTGTCACCCTTACTACATCCCATTGTTGTAACCCTTAATCCTCCCTAGACCCCAACTTCATAATCATAAGTTTCCTCTGTACATAATGTATGTTACGTTTCAATATTATATGTCAACATTGTACATAGGAGAGGGTTTCATTAAGTTGGATAACTTGTACCCAATCCTTATTCTTGAATAAATATGTTTAAATCAAATCATAAGTTTGCCTTTAACTATCCAGCCTTAACTCCTAACTCCTTAACCCTAACCTGAATCTTTATTAAACTGTTGTATCTGATTTCAGAGTCACAAGGAAGATGTAGCACGCCAGCATGTACCACCGACAGTCTACTGTAGGAGTGAAGAAGAGTAATACATCAGATACAAACTCGTTCCTTGAGATATTTTGCAGTATTTGTCTGACATTTTGAAAAGATGCTCATATTTTTCCAATAAAATTTCTCATAACCGCTGATGTTTTTTTGTGGATTTTTATTGTCAAATCGGATTGTGAACTATAGGGCTGAAAAATACAGCTTAACATACAGTTGAAACATACATCTGAAACATACAGCTGAAACATAGAGCTGAAAAAACAACTGAAACATATAGCTCCATAAAGACCTGAAACATTCATCTGAAACAAACAGCTGAAACTTACATCTGGAGCATACAGCCTAAACATAAAGATGGAACATAGAGCTGAAATATACCACAGAAATATACAGCTGAAACTAACAGCTGAAACACACCGCAGAAACATACAGCTGAAACAAATAGTTGAAACATACCGCAGAAACACACAGCTGAAACATACAGTTGATACATACAGCTGAAACTAACAGCTGAAACATATAGCTGAAAAATACACCTGAAATATGCAGCTGAAATATACACTGAAACATAAAATATAACTGAAACATAAAACTGAAACATAGAGCTGAAACATACAACTGAAACAAATAGCTGAAACAAACAGCTGAAAAAAATAGATGAAACAAACAGCTATAACATACCGCAGGAACATACATCTGAAACTTACAGTTGATACATACATCAAAAACATACATCTGAAACTAACAGTTGAAACATACCTCAAAAACATGCAGCTGAAACAAATAGTTGAAACATACCGCAGAAACATACAGCTGAAACAAACAGCTGAAACATACAACTGAAACAAACAGCTGAAACATACAACTGAAACAAACAGCTGAAACATACAACTGAAAAAAATAGATGAAACAAACAGCTATAACATACCGCAGGAACATACATCTGAAACTTACAGTTGATACATACATCAAAAACATACATCTGAAACTAACAGTTGAAACATACCTCAAAAACATGCAGCTGAAACAAATAGTTGAAACATACCGCAGAAACATACAGCTGAAACATACAGTTGATACATACAGCTGAAACATATAGCTGAAATATACAGCTGAAACATACAGTTGATACATACAGCTGAAACATATAGCTGAAATATACAGCTGAAACATACAGTTGATACGTATACAGCTGAAACATATAGCTGAAATATACAGCTGAAACATACAGTTGATACATGCAGCTGAAACATATAGCTGAAATATACAGCTGAAACATACAGTTGATACATACAGCTGAAACATATAGCTGAAATATACAGCTGAAACATACAGTTGATACATACAGCTGAAACATATAGCTGAAATATACAGCTGAAATATACAGCTGAAATATACAGCTGAAATAAACAGCTGAAACATAAAATATAACTGAAAAAAGAGCTGAAACATAAGACTGAAACAAATAGCAGATACAAACAGCTGAAACAAAGAGTTGATAAAAATAGCTGAAAAATACAGCTGAAACATACAGCTGAAATATACCGCAGAAACATATAGCTGTAACATACAGTTGATACATACAGCTGAAACTAACAGCTGAAACATATAGTTGAAATATACAGCTGAAACATACCCGAATGTTTGTCATATGTAGACCCACAAAAAAAATATGCAGTCATGATGTACGTTTCAAACTTCATTCGACACTATAAACGTTTATTATCACATCATTTTCTATTGTAAGTGTTTAATACATGTAACTCTTTACCTGTTGTTATTATATTCATATATAAAGTACATTTGTACCTTGAAATCTTCACAAATGGAGGAAATAACGGCAATCTATCTATCTATAGCTGAACATATAGCTGAACGATACAGCTGAAGACATAGCTGAAACAAACAGCTAAAACATACAGCTGAAACACACAGCTGAAACATACAGCTAAAACATACAGCTGAAACACACAGCTGAAACATATAGCTGAAACATACATCTGAAACATACAGCTGAAACATACAGCTACATCTTATACCTTAGCAATCGTCACTTCACCTTGTAAGCAGTCGTTACTTCACCTCAGCAGTCGTCACTTCACCTCAGCAGTCGTCACTTCACCTTATAAGCAGTCTCCAAGACACCTCTGCAGTCGTCATTTCACCTTAGCGGTCGTAAATTCATCTTAACAGTCGACCTTATAAATAGTCGTCAACGCACCTCAGCAGTCGTCACCTCATCCTAGTAGTCATCACTTCACGTTAACTGTCGTCACTTCACACCAGCAGTTGTCACTTCACCTTATAAGCAGTCGTCAACACACCTCTGCAGTTGTCACTTCACCTTAACAGTCGTCACTTCACCTCGACAGTCGTCGCTTCACCTTAACCGTCGTCACTTCACCCTATAAGCAGTCGTTACCTCACCTTAGCAGTCGTTACTTCATTTCAGCAGTTGTCACTTCACCTGAGTAGTCGTCACTTCACCCTATAAGCAGTTGTTACTTCACCTCAGCAATCGTCACTTCACCTCAGCAGTTGTTACTTCACCTCAGCAATAGTCATTTCACCTTATAAGCAGTCGTCACTTCACCCTAGTAGTCGTCACTTCACCTTAGTAGTCGTCACTTCACCCTATAAGAAGTTGTTACCTCACCTCAGCAATCGTCACTTCACCTCAGCAGTTGTCACTTCACCTTAGTAGTCGTCATTTCACCCTAGTAGTCGTCACTTCACCTTAGTAGTCGTCACTTCACCTTAGTAGTCGTCACTTCACCTTATAAGCAGTTGTTACCTCGCCTCAGCAATCGTCACTTCACCTCAGCAGTTGTCACTTCACCTTAGTAGTCGTCATTTAACCGTATAAGCAGTCGTCACTTCACCTTAGCAGTCTTCACCCTAGTAGTCGTCACTTCACCTTATAAATAGTTGTCAACGCACCCCAGCAGTCGTCAGTTCACCCTATAAGCAGTTGTTACCTCACCTCAGCAGTCGTCACTTCACCTCAGCAGTTGTCAACTCACCTCAGCTGTCGTCACTTCACCTCAGCAATCGTCACTTCACCCTAGTAGTCGTCAATTCATCTTATAAGCAGTCGTAACTTCAGCTTAGCAGTCGTCACTTCACCATATAAGCAGACGGCAACGCACCTCAGCGGTCGTCACTTCACCCTAAAAGCAGTTGTTACCTCACCTCAGCAATCGTCACTTCACCTCAGCAGTTGTCATTTGACGTTAACAGTCGTCACTTCACACCAGCAGTCGTCGTTCACCTTAACTGTCGTCACTTCAACTTCTAAGTGGTCGTCAACGCAACTCAGCAGTCGTCACTTCACCCTATAAGCAGTCGTTACCTCACCTTAGCAGTCGTTACTTCATTTCAGCAGTTGTCACTTCACCTGAGTAGTCGTCACTTCACCCTATAAGCAGTTGTTACTTCATCTCAGCAATCGTCACTTCACCTCAGCAGTTGTTACTTCACCTTAGTAGTCGTCATTTCACCTTATAAGCAGTCGTCACTTCACCCTAGTAGTCGTCACTTCACCTTAGTAGTCGTCACTTCACCCTATAAGCAGTTGTTACTTCACCTCAGCAATCGTCACTTCACCTCAGCAGTTGTCACTTCACCTTAGTAGTCGTAATTTCACCCTAGTAGTCGTCACTTCACCTTAGTAGTCGTCACTTCACCTTAGTAGTCGTCACTTCACCTTAGTAGTCGTCACTTCACCTTATAAGCAGTTGTTACCTCACCTCAGCAATCGTCACTTCACTTCAGCAGTTGTCACTTCACCTTAGTAGTCGTCATTTAACCTTATAAGCAGTCGTCACTTCACCTCAGCAGTCTTCATCCTAGTAGTTGTCAACGCACCTCAGAAGTCGTCAGTTCACCCTATAAGCAGTTGTTACCTCACCTCAGCAGTCGTCACTTCACCTCAGCAGTTGTCAACTCACCTCAGCTGTCATCACTTCACATCAGCAATCGTCACTTCACCCTAGTAGTCGTCACTTCATCTTATAAGCAGTCGTCACTTCAGCTTAGCAGTCGTCAATTCAACATATAAGCAGACGGCAACGCACCTCAGCAGTCGTCCCTTCACCCTATAAGCAGTTGTTACCTCACCTCAGCAATCGTCACTTCACCTCAGCAGTTGTCACTTCACCTTAGTAGTCGTCATTTCACCCTAGTAGTCGTCACTTCACCTAAGTAGTCGTCACTTCACCTTATAAGCAGTTGTTACCTCACCTCAGCCATCGTCACTTCACCTCAGCAGTTGTCACTTCACCTTAGTAGTCGTCATTTAACCTTATAAGCAGTCGTCACTTCACCTTAGCAGTCTTCACCCTGGCAGTCGTCACTTCACCTTATAAGTAGTTGTCAACGCACCTCAGCAGTCGTCAGTTCACCCTATAAGCAGTTGTTACCTCCCCTCAGCAGTCGACACTTCACCCTAGTAGTCGTCACTTCAACTTATAAGCAGTTGTCACTTCACCTAAGCAATTGTCACTTTACCTTATACATGTAAGCAACCGTCACTTCACCTTAGCAGTCGTCACTTCACCTTATAAGCAGACGGCAACGCACGTCAGCAGTCGTCACTTCACCCTAGTAGTCGTCACTTCACCTTATAAGTAGTAGTCAACGCACCTCAGTAGTCGTCACTTCACCTCAGCAGTCGTCACTTCACCTCAACAGTCGTCAGTTCATCTCAGCAGCCGTCACTTCACTTTAGCAGTCATCACTTCACCTTAGCAGTCGTCACTTCACTTAGCAGTCGTCATTAGACACTAGTAGTCGTCACTTCACCTCAGCAGTCGTCACTTCACCCTAGTAGTCGTCACTTCACCTTATAAGCAGTTGTCACTTCACCTTAGCAGTCGTCACTTCACCTTATAAGCAGACGTCAACGCACCTCAGCAGTCGTCACTTCACCTTATAAGCAGACGTCAACGCACCTCAGCAGTCGTCACTTCACCTCAGCAGTCGTAACTTCACCTAAGTAATCGTCACTACACCTTGTAACCAGTCGTTACCTCACCTCAGCTTATAAGCTGTCGTAACTTCAGCTCAGCAGTCGTCACTTCACTTCAGCAGTCGTCTGTTCACCTCAACAGTCGTCACTTCATTTTAGCAGTCATCGCATCACCTCAGCAGTCGTCACTTCACCTCAGCAGTCGTCACTTCACCTTAGTTATCGTCACTTCACCTTGTAACCAGTCGTTACCTCACCTCAGCAGTCGTCACTTCATCTTATAAGCAGTCGTCAACGCACCTCAGCAGTCGTCACTTCACCTTATAAGCTGTCGTAACTTCAGCTCAGCAGTCGTCACTTCACTTCAGCAGTCGTCTGTTCACCTCAACAGTCGTCACTTCATTCTAGCAGTCATCGCATCACCTTAGCAGTCGTCACTTCACCTTAGCAGCCGTCACTTCACCTATAAGGAGTCGTCACTTCACCTTAGCAGTTGTCACTTTACCTCAACATTCGTCACTTCACCTTAGCAGTTGTCACTTTACCTCAACATTCGTCACTTCACCTTAGCAGTTGTCACTTCACTTCAGCAGTCGTCACTTCACCTCAGCAGTCGTCACTTCACCCTAGTAGTCGTCACTTCACCTTATATGCAGTCTTCATTTCACCTTAGCAGTCGTCACTTCACCTTGTAAGCAGCAGTTACCTCACTTCAGCAGTCGTCTCTTCACCTCAGCAGTCGTCACTTCACCCTAGCAGTTGTCACTTCACCTATAAGGAATCGTCACTTCACCTTAGCAGTTGTCACTTTACCTCAACATTCGTCACTTCACCTTAGCAGTTGTCACTTCGCCTCAGAAGTCGTCACTTCACCTATAAGCAGTCGTCACCTCACCTCTGCAGTCGTCACTTCACCTAAGCAGTCGTCACTTCACCTCAGCAGTCGTCACTTCACCTCAGCAGTCGTCACTTCACCTCAGCAGTCGTCACTTCACCTTATAAGTAGTCGTCTCTTCATCTTAGTAACCGTCTTTTTACCTTGGCAATCTCACGGCAGTCATAATAGAAGATCTTTCCCCGCCCTTCACCGAATAAAACCCAGTCTTTGATATTGACCAATGCTTGTAGCATATTCTGCCAAGTCATGACCTCTATTGGACAGTCTGTGACCACACCATGACAATAGGCAGGGACCGAGCACACCCAAACCCCTCCCTGTCTTAGTCCAACCCACAATATTTGCATACAATAATCTGGTATATATTACGCTGTTTGAGAGTGAACAGTCTTGTGAGACAACATCGGTGTTGGTAAACATACAAGAGTCTATCTTCAAGGTACGGTTTTGCTTCTTCTCTTGTCTTGTCGAGGCTTTTGCTGATTGTATTAATTTAGTTTTTTTCTTTATTTTTAAAAAATCATTTCTCGCATTATATCTTCATACATCTTTTCTGAATTGCTTTTCTAAATTTATTTTCATTTATATTTCTAACTTGTTTTTTAAAATTTATTTTCTAATTTTTCTTTATTTTTATTAAGAAATTTCGTTTACTATTGGTATAGATGTTCAGATGTTCCGCGTCTTAATTTGATCTGTATGAGAATAATGATATAGAGTAAATATTTCATTTCCTTAAATAGTGGTAAATTTTGTCATTACAGAACGTAATTATTATTCATATTTTGTTATCGGGATGCCTGTGACTAAATGTACTGGAATGGGTGTTTCATGAAATAGAGAGTTTGATTTATTTACCGAAGCAAAGTAAAATTAGATTGTTCATGCTGTCATGGATTTTAATCAATACCTGATCACACCGACACCGTTTTTGTAAATAAAATAATATTCAAAATGTATTTTGTGAGGAATACTAGAATACCTAGGGTTAATTCAACCTCAGATTGCAGCACCATCAAATATTCCTAATGTCATATGTTAACTTAATCTTCTCTCCCACCAAATCATTCAAATCTTTCTACAATCACCTGTTTAATTTATTTTCCCTTCCACCAGAAACATGTACGGTTTTCCTGTTGATCGCTTCTCGTGTGTCCAGAACACCCATATCTCAATATCTCGTGTGTCCAGAACACCCATATCTCAAGTGTCTAGAACACCCATATCTCAATATCTACCTCGTCGTGTAACAGCTGGACGACTTTACTGGACTTGTGGCTTGTCTTTTATTCTACAGGATAATCATCTGACACTCAATTACATTCTGTCTTTCTCTTTCTCATGTACATTTGACGCGTTATGCTATTATTTTATTTTCTGGTTTATTGTCGCTCACTTTGCCGTACAGAAACACTGGCCCGAGTAAGGGTACCCCTACCTCCCCCCGAACAAATCGCGTGCCTTTTCCTGGTATTTGTAGCTTATCATGAATCTTTCTCCCAGGACGTGATGATAAACGGTCTGCCATTTATGAGTAATTGTGATTTGTGTACAGTCTCAACCTTGCCATAATATGTTCAGAGATCTTTTTTACTTCAATGTTTGCAACTATCACCCCCCCCCCCCCCCCCCCCCCCCCCCCCCCCCCCCCCCCCTTCGTCTCTTTGACGGGTTACTCAACGATTATTTTCTTCCAGAGATTCTTCTTCCTCCACGCAGAGACAGCCATTGAAATTATTGGTTTGCTGGCTCTGGTACCAGCGTCTTCCTTGGAGCGATATTCATATATATATATACAATCTTTTAGCTTCATTACCAATCCAATTCTTCATTGTAATACGCATGTTTAAACCACATCGAGTTTCGACAGTCACAGCCAGTGACACTCATTGTTTTGTTTGCTCTGGTACCAGCGTGTTGAACTCTCAGGTTGAGTTGGTGAAGATTTAGTCAATAACTAACGAGGGACGGGGAATGACAGATTATCTTTCCCTTTTAATTGCGTAATTCTCCAGCCTTGGCGACGCCAAGAGTTGGTTTTTGTTTATATTATCCATACAACAATATAAGATAAAAACGTGAATATAAAAAGCCAAAAGCTTCCCCAAAAGGATCCGAGAAGGAGGTGAATCTCCATATCCATACGCGAGTGACGTCGATTCACTTCTGAGGTACCTATCATTGTTTACTACGCGCGATTATACTGTCCCCTGCGAAAATGTCCTTCGCAATAAAATAAAGATGTGGTTTTAGTTGAATATTTTGTATTTCTGCCTAATACTATGAATTCATGATTGTACGATATAATTATCACAAAATGTATATCGTTACAATCAACACTATACCGTCATAACCAGTAGCACTATGACGTCATTGCCTTCGAACAAAGGCCGTCGCTCTTTCCTTGGTTATACATAGTAAATTAGTAATCGCTAGTTTCTTTTATTTTCGGACAATTTAACTGCTTCCTCCGACAATTGATACGTCGTCATGTGTAAGGAAATGCTAATGTCGACAAACAAAAAATATGTTTGATTGCAAAAGACAGTTTTCAAGTTACGAGTTTTGAAAAGTTGAATTAAGAATGATATATGAATGAAGAAGTCCCGGTAACCATTGAAATAGTTTGTTTCCTGTAACAGCCAATCAACGGTTTGGATAATGTGTAACTCCCATGTGACTTACAG
Organism: Gibbula magus; assembly: GCA_936450465.1. Classification (NCBI taxonomy): domain Eukaryota; kingdom Metazoa; phylum Mollusca; class Gastropoda; order Trochida; family Trochidae; genus Gibbula; species Gibbula magus. The sequence continues at coordinate 67,751,572 of OW388305.1, forward strand.
GAAAATACTACCCTGTGTCCATCTTCCCATATGAGCAATACAAGTACGTAGCTTATCAAAATATATCACTGTTACTGTAACCCTCTCTACCTCTCCACAGACACAATGGTGAAGTTCGTGTTGCTTCTGGCCCTCGTGCCCCTCGTCCTCGGCTCCCCCGCCGAGATGGAGAGTTTCATGAAGATGATGATGAAGGGGGGCGAGTCTGGCGAGCACTCCGGAGAGATGGGGGGCCAGTCCAGCGAAGAGGGGGGCATGGAGCACTTTGAAGGAGACGGCGACTGTAAGAGCAAGGTAAGTACGTGATCATAATGTCGCAGTCTCTATCTCAGTACTGAAAGGGCGACGTGAATGCAGCACATTTACTGCTCATATGAGTGGTTAGTCATTTATAGATTCTTTTCCATTACAATCATGACGAAATGTATGCAAGTTTCCGCAATAATAATGTGTTCTGTTAACAGTGACACTAATGTTCCTTCACTTGGATGTATATACAAGTATGCTATTAGATACTTAATTTGTAAAGTATTATAAACAGGACAGTTGAAAAGGTTAAACAAATCGGTTTCTATAGCATTACTGCTACTGTCTTCTCTTGATTATGATGGCAATAGAATACTGGCCGGCAAGCGGATTCCGCCCCTTTTTGTCCCGTGAGGGTAATAATACGAGGAACACCTTTGCCATAGATATGTCCGCAAAATATAAGTATCTTCAATAGTTATAGACCACAGAAACATTTTATGCAAATAACTTTCCTCAGTAGTTATAAAACACAGAAACATTATATGCAGATAAGTATCTTCAGTAGTTATAAAACACAGACACATTATATGCAGGAGGAGGCGAAGAAGAAGATGATGATGATGTGGGAGAAGATGCAGAAGATGAAGTCGATGATGGAGAAGAAGCATGAGATGAAGGAGACGATGGACAAGATGAAGAAGTTCCACGAGTGGTCGGAGATGATGAAGAAGAAGAAGGAGAAGGAGGAGATGGAGCAGAAGAAGAAGATGTGGGAGATGTACGAGAAGCACGAGCAGATGAAGAAGAAGCAGGAGAAGGAGGAGGAGTTCCACGAGCTCATCGAGTCCTTCACCGCCCAGAAACACAAGTTCGCCTTCTCCCTGACCCACCACTTCCTGACCATGTGCAAGTGTGGGGAGATCGACTACCAGATGAACCAGTGAGTAGAACACGCTTGTTACAGACATCGTGATTCGCTAGATAAGAGCATGGTTTGTTACAGACATCGTGATTGGCTAGATTAGAACATGGTTTGTTACAGACATCGTGATTGGCTAGGTTAGAGCATGGTTTGATACAGACATCGTGATTGGCTAAGTTAGAACACACTTTGTTACAGACATCGTGATTGGCTATATTAGGGCATGGTTTGTTACAGACATTGTGATTGGCTAGGATAGAGCATGGTTTGTTACAGACATCGTGATTGGCTAAAGTTAGAGCATTATTTGTTACAGACTTCGTGATTGGCTAGGTTAGAACATGGTTTGTTACAGACATCGTGATTGGCTAGGTTAGAGCATGGTTTGATACAGACATCGTGATTGGCTAGGTTAGAACACACTTTGTTACAGACATCGTGATTGGCTATATTAGGGCATGGTTTGTTACAGACATTGTGATTGGCTAGGATAGAGCATGGTTTGTTACAGACATCGTGATTGGCTAAAGTTAGAGCATTATTTGTTACAGACTTCGTGATTGGCTAGGTTAGAACATGGTTTGTTACAGACATCGTGATTGGCTAGGTTAGAGCATGGTTTGTTACAGACTTTGTGATTGGCTAGGTTAGAGCATTATTTGTTACAGACATCGTGATTGGCTAGGTTAGAACATGGTTTGTTACAGACATCGTGATTGGCTAGATTAGAGCATGGTTTGTTACAGACATAGTGATTGGCTAGATTAGAGCATGGTTTGTTACAGACATAGTGATTGGCTAGGTTAGAACACGCTTTGTTACAGACATCGTGATTGGCTAGATTAGAGCATGGTTTGTTACAGACATCGTGGTTGGCTAGGTTAGAGCATGGTTTGTTACAGACATCGTGATTGGCTAGGTTAGATCATGGTTTGTTACAGACATCGTGATTGGCTAGGTTAGAGCATGGTTTGTTACAGACATCGTGATTGGCTAGATTAGAGCATGGTTTGTTACAGACATCGTGATTGGCTAGGTTAGAACACGCTTTGTTACAGACATCGTGATTGGCTAGATTAGAGCATGGTTTGTTACAGACATCGTGATTGGCTAGATTAGAGCATGGTTTGTTACAGACATCGTGATTGGCTAGGTTAGAGCATGGTTTGTTACATACATCGTAACTGGCTAGGTTAAAGCATGGTTTGTTACAGACATCGTGACTGGCTAGGTTAGAACACGCTTTGTTACAGACATCGTGATTGGCTAGGTTAGAGCATGGTTTGTTACATACATCGTGACTGGCTAGGTTAGAGCATGGTTTGTTACAGACATCGTGATTGGTTAGGTTAGAACACGCTTTGTTACAGACATCGTGATTGGCTAGATTAGAGCATGGTTTGTTACAGACATCGTGTTTGGCTAGGTTAGAACATGGTTTGTTACAGACATCGTGATTGGCTAGGTTAGAGCATGGTTTGTTACAGACATCGTGATTGGCTAGATTAGGACAAGGTTTGTTAGAGGCAGGTTGGTTGACTAGATAAGAATATTGTTTGTTACAGGTTTGTTTTAAAATTCCGTACAAGTAACCATTTTCTACCTGTGGTCAAATGCAGATTACAAATGCCGTTTTTGTAAAATATGCAATCTACATGTTGTTGGGGACGAATACCACTATTTATTTATCTGACCATATTTCAAAAAACAAAGACAGTGTTATTTAAATAATGTTTTCTACATTACCCCAAGTTATGATAAGTTACAACTGTTATAAAGAACGCTTTCAAAACAGTTTTTTTCTGTAATAAGGAAACTAGTAAAATTCATTTCATCTATATGTACTCTTTTCAAGAGTTAATCCTATGTATCATGTATATAAAGCACAGTCTAAATGTTATGCCTTAAATGTATACTGTAATTTTTCATGCACCACGGTGAGTGGTTGATATGAAATAAAGATTGATTGAGGCATGATGGCTGGCTAGATTAGAGCATGGTTTGTAAGAAGGTAGGGCTTGATTAAAACACGCTACAGGCATGGTAATTGGTTAGATTAGAAGACGCTTGTTACAGACATGATGATTGGCTAGATTAGAAGACGCTTCGTTACAGACATGATGATTGGCTAGATTAGGAGATGCTTTGTTAAGACATGATGATTGGCTAGATTAGAGCATGGTTTGTTACAGACATCGTGATTGGCTAGGTTAGAAGACGCTTCGTTACAGACATTATGATTGGCTAGATTTGAGCATGGTTTGTTACAGATATTGGCTAGAGTAGAACATGCTTCGTTAAAGATACGATGATTATTTGGTTATATTAGAACACGTTTGGTAAGAGGTATGATGACTGTTTAGGTCAGGACACTGTTTGTAAAAGGTATGATGTTTGGCTAGATTAGTAAAGTTTTAAGGAGATGAAACACAAAAGTATATTTCAGCATTTTTGGTTACAGTTATTGTTCATGCTTGATGCACATCTTACGGTTAGCGTAAATAAAAATGGTTCAAGTTCGGTTTTTTATTACTAATTTAAATGTTTAGGTCAAGCGAAGGATGATTCTATTAGATGTTGGTCTGATTGAGAGTTCAGGATGTTCGGTATATCACATATCTCTTCTACCTCCAGGATGTTCGGTATATAACATATCACAATCTTCTACCTCCAGGATGTTCGGTATATAACATATTTCACTCTTCTACCTCAAGGATGTTCGGTATATAACATCTCTCACTCTTATACCTCGAGGATGTTCGGTATATCACATATCTCACTCTTCTACCTCCAGGATGTTCGGTATATAACATATCATAATCTTCTACCTCCAGGATGTTCGGTATATAACATATCTCAATATTCTACCTCCAGGATGTTCGGTATATAACATATCTCAATATTCTACCTCCAGGATGTTCGGTATATAACATATCTCAATATTCTACCTCCAGGATGTTCGGTATATAAAATATCTCACTCTTCTACCTCCAGGATGTTCGGTGGGGAGAGAATGAGCAACAGCAGCGGTATGACTGAGGGTATGGGACAACAGAACATGATGGATATGTGGGCCAGGGGAGATATGGCTGGAGTGGCCACCATGCTGAAGAAGATGCCCCAGGAGGAGCAGAAGAAGATGTACATGTCTGGACTGATCACCTCCATGTGTGGGGGCGCCAGGACCTACATCAACCAGGCCAGACAGTTCGAGGAGCAGTACATGATGATGAGAGACAGCACCACTGTCCCAACCACCTCTGATCCCTTCGAGTCTTCTTAGGGGGTAAGATCAGTTCGATAAAACAACAAGTAAATCCTTCTTCTCTTAAAAAGAGATTTCTTATAAGTCTTACCCTAATTTAAAATTTGGGGAGCCGTTCCACGGACCGACCTCAGCCCTAAGATCAATACTTTGATAGTAGAGCTAAAACCGGTAAATGGAAAGGTTAACATACCTTAATCCCTGAGTCTAAACCTCAAATCGCTCAAGATACTTTCTTCTCAAGCAAGTAGGTAAATTATTGATAAGCCAAAAGTGTCGGGTAATCAAACCAGTAACCCTGAATCTACCCTGAACTACCTTTACCCACCCTGAATCCTAAATTACCCATAAGTTTGTACCCCATAGCTTAATCAACCTGTTACTCTATGTTTGTACTTGTATTCGTATTGGTATGTTTTACTCAGCTCATAACCCTGAATTCATACCGAACACGTTACTCTTAATCCACCCTTAACCCTTGGCATTTCATCCACCCTAAGCCTATCATCCTAAAGCATTTACTCGAACCTAGGCCTGTAATTATAACCTTTAATCCTCCCTCGGCCTCTAACACTTATTTCATCCGTTGTCTTTAACCCTTAATCCAACCTTGGCATGTAACCCTTATTCCACCCACTTAATCCACCATATTCATGTAAAACTTTCTCCACCCAAGGCCAGTAACACTTAATCCATTCGATGCCTGAAACACTTAATCCACCCCATGCCTGTAACACTTAATCCACCCCATGTGTGTAACACTTAATCCACCCCATGTGTGTAAACCTCAATCCACCCTAGACCCATAACACTCACTCCACCGTCATCCGTCACACAAAAAACAACCTTAATCCTTAAACATAAACCGTTCCTTAATCCACAATCATTAATCCATGTTTATCCCGTAATCCTTAACCACCCTAGACCCTACGTGTACTGTCAATTCATAACCATAAGTTCGCCCTTAACTCATTAACTCTTAACTCTTAATCCATCACATGTCTTTAACCCTTAATCCAACCTTGGCTGTAACCCTTACTACATCCCATTGCTGTAACAATTAATCCTCCCTAGATCGTAATCATAAGTTTGCCTTTAACTATCCAACCTTAACTCCTAACTCCTTAACCCTAACCTGAATCTTTATTAAACTGCTGTATCTGGTTTCAGAGTCACAAGGAAGATGTAGCACGCCAGCATGTACCACCGACAGTCCACTGTTGGAGTGAAGAAGAGTAATACATCAGATGCATACACGCTGCTTGAGATTTTATGCAGTATTTGTCAGATATTTTGAAAAGATGCTCATATTTTTCTAATAAAATTTATCATAGCTGCTGATGTTGTTTTAATGCCAAATTAGATTGTTCGTTATTGTTGAAATATATATATGTGAGAGATATACCCATACTTTTCCGAGTGTATCGAATGATACCCTACACTTTTCCCCGTGGGGCCCTTACGAGGCGGAGCCGAGTAAGGCTCCAACGGGGAAAAGTGTAGGGTATCATTTGATACACGAGGAAAAGTATGGGTATATCTGTCTTATACCCCACTTACGGTCGAGTGTAAGCGGATACTATTTCATAATATTTAAAACAAATACAGCTGTAAACAAGCTTGTGCATGAAACCCACAACCCGAATACGGCCTTGTCTGTGACAAAGCAGCCCGTGCTGCGTTGTAAGGTTACCCATGTTTGGGACTCGAAATCTAATGTATATGGCCCAATGACGGCATTGTCAACGCAGATGCACGTGCATCTAGCTGAAATGTACAGCTGACGCTATTAACAGCATGGCTAATGTCAACTTGCCAAAGTTTAGAGAAAACAGAAACAACTTTCAGTATGTTAAGACATTTTGCACCCAAAATTAAATTTCATTCTTATATAAAAAGAAAAACATAAATTTTTTATATTATTTCACGCATTATAAGAACCTTATTCATTTGATGAACAGAGTTTCAACTCGCTTCGTGGTGTAATGGTTAGGTCGTTCGACCAGAAAGCTACAAGTCACGGGTTCGATCCCAGGTTCCTTATATGTTCATTTATAAAGTATCATCACTTACTTTTACTTATCACATTTATAAAATTAACTGCATTGTTTCTCAGTTGTTAAAAAAGTGTAGGTATATTAGAAAAGTGTAGGTATATCAGAATAAGTATAGGTATATCAGAAAAAGTGTAGGTGTATCGGCTAATACACCTACACTTGTAACAAAAGAAACCATAGCAACGAGACCGGAAGTGGGGTATAAAGTTGAAACATATAGCTGAGCATTCGGTTGAAAAAATAGCTGAAACATATAGCTAAACATATAGCTTAAACAAATTGCTGAAATAAAAAGTTTACATTTACGCTAAACAAAGAATCTGAAACAGTGTGAAATATATTGATCACAATCGGCTAGGGTAGGAAAGAAGAAAGAACTTTCTGACAAAGCCATAATGAATAATTTTAATAATTCAGTGAAATAACCTTGAACATATTATATCTAAAGGATTAACCCGAACAATTATGGAAACCTTGATGTGAACGACTTTCGTGAACATATCTAACGAACTATGTTGCCTTTATGCTCAACGTTTTGTGTGAATACATACACCCTCGTGGACACTAGCAGGTCATTCTCAAAGAGGGATACAATTGATTGTTTTATTCTCTCAGTTCAAGAGTTAATCAAGAGTCTACTCATACTGACAAATGCACACAGTCATGTCTTTAACAGTATATACAGAATTTGATGGCATGTCACTTAAATATATAGTCTTTGAAAGAAGAAAAGAACGGAGTTTTATGCATGTTTAAAACTGTTCGCGAATTCTGACCGTTTTAAGTAACTCAGATTACAATCATTATCCAGGATCTTTCAAACAAACAAATCTGGACCGACTCAAAATAACCTGGTGATGAATTAGTGTACAGCAGTGGCTACATCAGGTGTCCCCGACAAACATGTTCTGACCACACGGTAGCACTTGCCAGGTCACAGCATTAGATCACACATTGGTCTTGAAACTTATGGAATATCTGTCTCATTTGTACTAGTGCAAGAGAATTTAATTTCATGAATAATTGGATTCGAATGTACTCCCTCGGAGTCAGGCACCCATTGTCAGCACTGACTGTCCCAACAACGTGTCCGTTCAGTCTGGAGATTGGTGCCTGACTCCGACGGTGTGGGATGGGATCCCTCGAGGTCCGAACAGAGTACAACAATTTGTATTTTTGCAACTATTGTGGTCCCAAATTTAACAATGTTCAATATTAAAATGGCATGTGTATCTAACTGACAAGACCAAGTACAGTATGATATCAACACTCATTCAATAGCGTTACAGTAATACATACGGGTGTCTTTGTCATAATATGTTTACGACTAGAGTGTCTGAATAAAAGTATTGTCCGATCAAGAGCGAGAGATATACTGAACTTCAGACATAAGTGTCGTTAACGTACTATGACATAGCGACGGATATAATATCATTTTCTCTGTCATGAAATTGTGGAAAATTCGCAATAATTGACTTCCAAGCTTAGCCTGGCCACCAACCATCATTGCATTTAATATTCAACGATACTGACGAAACGTGAGGTCACGGCAATAACGTCACCATGGCAACGTGATGTTATGTCCTATGGCATGGTATGAAAGATATGAACCCCAAAACGTTTGCCCTCGTAGCTAATAATTGATGTAAGTTTGTTTAGCAAAGAGATCTATCTGGTGACATTCTAAGTCGTCATAAACAGACAAAGCAGCCCAACTGTTTGTAGGTTGAAATGACCCTATAGATGTGATATAGATATCGCATTCTGTTTCCACACAACACCTCGTTCTGTTTACAAACTTGGCGACGAACAAAGTAAATATTTACCTGTCCCAGGTAAATGGAAGACGCTGCGGTCACCTGAGCGGAATTCAATACCACGTGGGGCATCTACCTCAGGGCGGGGCGCATCAACTGCTACTCGATCAATTAGGTCAGCGTTAAGGAGAAGTTGACTTTATTGAGTGAACAATATCTGTACAAAGTAAATGACCCGTAAACATTTGAGAAATAATAATGATTAAATTAAACTGGAAAACTTTCCAGTAACGGGCATCTACCGTAATCCCATCCCTTGAAGGCGCTGTAGCAAGTTTTTTGCATATTTTGTTTTCTCAAATTTGCTATTTACCATTAATGTTTATAAAAGTTTTGTTCTGTTAGAGGGTAAACATCTCATTACACGACCCGATATTAAGCCGTATACATAGAAAACGGTTATCCGTATTGAAAGAAAATGGTGCTACGTATAAAGCGACAGCGGTGTTGAACTCTTTGAACAGTGTGAGAGGTAGATTTTTAGGTCTCATGCGAATTTGAGAGTTCAGACAGCAAGATGGTTGACCATTCCATCATAGTACAAGGGTACAAAGGGAAATGGATGCGTATGGCTTAACTTAACCATGTACATTCGTGTTGCAACTCTTCTTATTGGTTCAGGTGTAGTATGCAGCAGTTTGGTAACACTTACGAGGGGCGTTCAATAAGTGTTGCAAGCGGGGCATTGGTGTTTACATAAACAGTGTCAGCTTATAGCAGGTGTTACTATAGTCAAAACATAACACTGACACATGTCAAAACAATTTCTAGACATAACAATTATTAAGATATAATAGCTGCGCTGACCTAGGGGTCTCCATAATCATGGATTCTCTCAAACATGAACAACGCGCTGTGATCAAGTTCCTTACTAAAGAGGGATGCAAAGCTACAGAAATACATAATCGTATGTGTAATGTGATGGGTAAGGATGCTCCTAACTTTTCAACAGTTTGTCGCTGGTCTCTTCAGTTCAAGCGGGGCAGGGAGTCCTTAGACGATGACCCACGGTCAGGCAGGCCATCTGAAGTCACCCGACCGGAAGTTATTGCCGCTATCGAAAGACGAATTTTAGCTGACCGCCGTGTTAAAGTTTCTGAACTGTCTTTGAAATTCAAGATATCAGTTGGAAGTGTTGAAAAAATAATTCATGACCATCTTGGTATGTCCAAGGTATCTGCAAGATGGGTACCCAGAAACCTCACAGCACAAGATCGCCAGAAAAGAACCGAAAGTTGCATGGAGCTCCTGGATCGGTTTAATGCGGATGAAGCCAGGTTTTTGTCTCGTCTGGTGACAGGTGACGAAACCTGGATCCACCACTGGGACCCGGAAACTAAACTGGAATCCAAGCAATGGAAGCACCCGAGTTCACCGCGTCCCCTGAAGTTTCACACTCAACCATCAGCTGGCAAGGTTATGGCGACAATCTTTTGGGATGCAAAAGGCATATTATTAATTGATTACTTGCCAACCAAAACTACAATGAATGGTCAATATTATGCCAACCTAATGCAAGAATTGCGAAAGACAATTCGACAGAAACGCCGTGGAATGTTGACACGTGGTGTTCTGATTTTACATGACAACACTCCAGTCCACAAGTCAAGAGTTGCACAGGCCGCTATACGTGATTGTGGGTTCGAACAGCTTAACCACCCACCCTACAGCCCAGACCTAGCCCCCAGTGACTACTTCCTGTTCAGAAACCTGAAATCCGCCCTACGTGGAAGGCACTTGCGGGATGACGAATACGTCAAAGCTGCCACAGAGGCGTGGTTAGGGGGGCAAACGGAAGACTTCTACAAAAGCGGCATCAAAAGTCTTAAAGAGAAATGGAATAAGTGTATTGAGGTGAAGGGTAGCTATATTGAAAAATAAAAGTAAAAAAATTGACTACGCGAGTTGGTTTTATATTGAAGTTGCAACACTTATTGAACGCCCCTCGTATTTACCTTTTCGTGAGACCACTTTATTTAGATGAGCAAAACGTGCTGCAGTGCTTACATTAGCCAACAGATCGAATATACCACTCGGTACTCGGTCAGTATATACTGCATACTGCCTTCACCAGAGATCCCACTGTCAGGTACTCGGTGATTATATACTGCATACTGCCTTCACCAGAGATAACACTGTCAGGTACTCGGTGATTATATACTGCATACTGCCTTCACCAGAGATAACACTGTCAGGTACTCGGTGATTATATACTGCATACTGCCTTCACCAGAGATCCCAGTGTCAGGTACTCGGTGATTATATACTGCATACTGCCTTCACCAGAGATAACACTGTCAGGTACTCGGTGATTATATACTGCATACTGCCTTCACCAGAGATAACACTGTCAGGTACTCGGTGATTATATACTGCATACTGCCTTCACCAGAGATAACACTGTCAGGTACTCGGTGATTATATACTGCATACTGCCTTCACCAGAGATAACACTGTCAGGTACTCGGTGATTATATACTGCATACTGCCTTCACCAGAGATAACACTGTCAGGTACTCGGTGATTATATACTGCATACTGCCTTCACCAGAGATAACACTGTCAGGTACTCGGTGATTATATACTGCATACTGCCTTCACCAGAGATAACACTGTCAGGTACTCGGTGATTATATACTGCATACTGCCTTCACCAGAGATAACACTGTCAGGTACTCGGTGATTATATACTGCATACTGCCTTCACCAGAGATAACACTGTCAGGTACTCGGTGATTATATACTGCATACTGCCTTCACCAGAGATAACACTGTCAGGTACTCGGTGATTATATACTGCATACTGCCTTCACCAGAGATAACACTGTCAGGTACTCGGTGATTATATACTGCATACTGCCTTCACCAGAGATAACACTGTCAGGTACTCGGTGATTATATACTGCATACTGCCTTCACCAGAGATAACACTGTCAGGTACTCGGTGATTATATACTGCATACTGCCTTCACCAGAGATAACACTGTCAGGTACTCGGTGATTATATACTGCATACTGCCTTCACCAGAGATAACACTGTCAGGTACTCGGTGATTATATACTGCATACTGCCTTCACCAGAGATAACACTGTCAGGTACTCGGTGATTATATACTGCATACTGCCTTCACCAGAGATAACACTGTCAGGTACTCGGTGATTATATACTGCATACTGCCTTCACCAGAGATAACACTGTCAGGTACTCGGTGATTATATACTGCACACTGCCTTCACCAGAGATAACACTGTCAGGTACTCGGTGATTATATACTGCATACTGCCTTCACCAGAGATAACACTGTCAGGTACTCGGTGATTATATACTGCATACTGCCTTCACCAGAGATAACACTGTCAGGTACTCGGTGATTATATACTGCATACTGCCTTCACCAGAGATAACACTGTCAGGTACTCGGTGATTATATACTGCATACTGCCTTCACCAGAGATAACACTGTCAGGTACTCGGTGATTATATACTGCATACTGCCTTCACCAGAGATAACACTGTCAGGTACTCGGTGATTATATACTGCATACTGCCTTCACCAGAGATAACACTGTCAGGTACTCGGTGATTATATACTGCATACTGCCTTCACCAGAGATAACACTGTCAGGTACTCGGTGATTATATACTGCATACTGCCTTCACCAGAGATAACACTGTCAGGTACTCGGTGATTATATACTGCATACTGCCTTCACCAGAGATAACACTGTCAGGTACTCGGTGATTATATACTGCATACTGCCTTCACCAGAGATAACACTGTCAGGTACTCGGTGATTATATACTGCATACTGCCTTCACCAGAGATAACACTGTCAGGTACTCGGTGATTATATACTGCATACTGCCTTCACCAGAGATAACACTGTCAGGTACTCGGTGATTATATACTGCATACTGCCTTCACCAGAGATAACACTGTCAGGTACTCGGTGATTATATACTGCATACTGCCTTCACCAGAGATAACACTGTCAGGTACTCGGTGATTATATACTGCATACTGCCTTCACCAGAGATAACACTGTCAGGTACTCGGTGATTATATACTGCATACTGCCTTCACCAGAGATAACACTGTCAGGTACTCGGTGATTATATACTGCATACTGCCTTCACCAGAGATAACACTGTCAGGTACTCGGTGATTATATACTGCATACTGCCTTCACCAGAGATAACACTGTCAGGTACTCGGTGATTATATACTGCATACTGCCTTCACCAGAGATAACACTGTCAGGTACTCGGTGATTATATACTGCACACTGCCTTCACCAGAGATAACACTGTCAGGTACTCGGTGATTATATACTGCACACTGCCTTCACCAGAGATAACACTGTCAGGTACTCGGTGATTATATACTGCATACTGCCTTCACCAGAGATAACACTGTCAGGTACTCGGTGATTATATACTGCATACTGCCTTCACCAGAGATAACACTGTCAGGTACTCGGTGATTATATACTGCATACTGCCTTCACCAGAGATAACACTGTCAGGTACTCGGTGATTATATACTGCATACTGCCTTCACCAGAGATAACACTGTCAGGTACTCGGTGATTATATACTGCATACTGCCTTCACCAGAGATAACACTGTCAGGTACTCGGTGATTATATACTGCATACTGCCTTCACCAGAGATAACACTGTCAGGTACTCGGTGATTATATACTGCATACTGCCTTCACCAGAGATAACACTGTCAGGTACTCGGTGATTATATACTGCATACTGCCTTCACCAGAGATAACACTGTCAGGTACTCGGTGATTATATACTGCATACTGCCTTCACCAGAGATAACACTGTCAGGTACTCGGTGATTATATACTGCATACTGCCTTCACCAGAGATAACACTGTCAGGTACTCGGTGATTATATACTGCATACTGCCTTCACCAGAGATAACACTGTCAGGTACTCGGTGATTATATACTGCATACTGCCTTCACCAGAGATAACACTGTCAGGTACTCGGTGATTATATACTGCATACTGCCTTCACCAGAGATAACACTGTCAGGTACTCGGTGATTATATACTGCATACTGCCTTCACCAGAGATAACACTGTCAGGTACTCGGTGATTATATACTGCATACTGCCTTCACCAGAGATAACACTGTCAGGTACTCGGTGATTATATACTGCATACTGCCTTCACCAGAGATAACACTGTCAGGTACTCGGTGATTATATACTGCATACTGCCTTCACCAGAGATAACACTGTCAGGTACTCGGTGATTATATACTGCATACTGCCTTCACCAGAGATAACACTGTCAGGTACTCGGTGATTATATACTGCATACTGCCTTCACCAGAGATAACACTGTCAGGTACTCGGTGATTATATACTGCATACTGCCTTCACCAGAGATAACACTGTCAGGTACTCGGTGATTATATACTGCATACTGCCTTCACCAGAGATAACACTGTCAGGTACTCGGTGATTATATACTGCATACTGCCTTCACCAGAGATAACACTGTCAGGTACTCGGTGATTATATACTGCATACTGCCTTCACCAGAGATAACACTGTCAGGTACTCGGTGATTATATACTGCATACTGCCTTCACCAGAGATAACACTGTCAGGTACTCGGTGATTATATACTGCATACTGCCTTCACCAGAGATAACACTGTCAGGTACTCGGTGATTATATACTGCATACTGCCTTCACCAGAGATAACACTGTCAGGTACTCGGTGATTATATACTGCATACTGCCTTCACCAGAGATAACACTGTCAGGTACTCGGTGATTATATACTGCATACTGCCTTCACCAGAGATAACACTGTCAGGTACTCGGTGATTATATACTGCATACTGCCTTCACCAGAGATAACACTGTCAGGTACTCGGTGATTATATACTGCATACTGCCTTCACCAGAGATAACACTGTCAGGTACTCGGTGATTATATACTGCATACTGCCTTCACCAGAGATAACACTGTCAGGTACTCGGTGATTATATACTGCATACTGCCTTCACCAGAGATAACACTGTCAGGTACTCGGTGATTATATACTGCATACTGCCTTCACCAGAGATAACACTGTCAGGTACTCGGTGATTATATACTGCATACTGCCTTCACCAGAGATAACACTGTCAGGTACTCGGTGATTATATACTGCATACTGCCTTCACCAGAGATAACACTGTCAGGTACTCGGTGATTATATACTGCATACTGCCTTCACCAGAGATAACACTGTCAGGTACTCGGTGATTATATACTGCATACTGCCTTCACCAGAGATAACACTGTCAGGTACTCGGTGATTATATAGTGCACACTGCCTTCACCAGAGATAACACTGTCAGGTACTCGGTGATTATATACTGCATACTGCCTTCACCAGAGATAACACTGTCAGGTACTCGGTGATTATATACTGCATACTGCCTTCACCAGAGATAACACTGTCAGGTACTCGGTGATTATATACTGCATACTGCCTTCACCAGAGATAACACTGTCAGGTACTCGGTGATTATATACTGCATACTGCCTTCACCAGAGATAACACTGTCAGGTACTCGGTGATTATATACTGCATACTGCCTTCACCAGAGATAACACTGTCAGGTACTCGGTGATTATATACTGCATACTGCCTTCACCAGAGATAACACTGTCAGGTACTCGGTGATTATATAGTGCACACTGCCTTCACCAGAGATAACACTGTCAGGTACTCGGTGATTATATACTGCATACTGCCTTCACCAGAGATAACACTGTCAGGTACTCGGTGATTATATACTGCATACTGCCTTCACCAGAGATAACACTGTCAGGTACTCGGTGATTATATACTGCATACTGCCTTCACCAGAGATAACACTGTCAGGTACTCGGTGATTATATACTGCATACTGCCTTCACCAGAGATAACACTGTCAGGTACTCGGTGATTATATACTGCATACTGCCTTCACCAGAGATAACACTGTCAGGTACTCGGTGATTATATACTGCATACTGCCTTCACCAGAGATAACACTGTCAGGTACTCGGTGATTATATAGTGCACACTGCCTTCACCAGAGATAACACTGTCAGGTACTCGGTGATTATATACTGCATACTGCCTTCACCAGAGATAACACTGTCAGGTACTCGGTGATTATATACTGCATACTGCCTTCACCAGAGATAACACTGTCAGGTACTCGGTGATTATATACTGCATACTGCCTTCACCAGAGATAACACTGTCAGGTACTCGGTGATTATATACTGCATACTGCCTTCACCAGAGATAACACTGTCAGGTACTCGGTGATTATATACTGCATACTGCCTTCACCAGAGATAACACTGTCAGGTACTCGGTGATTATATACTGCATACTGCCTTCACCAGAGATAACACTGTCAGGTACTCGGTGATTATATACTGCACACTGCCTTCACCAGAGATAACACTGTCAGGTACTCGGTGATTATATACTGCATACTGCCTTCACCAGAGATAACACTGTCAGGTACTCGGTGATTATATACTGCATACTGCCTTCACCAGAGATAACACTGTCAGGTACTCGGTGATTATATACTGCATACTGCCTTCACCAGAGATAACACTGTCAGGTACTCGGTGATTATATACTGCATACTGCCTTCACCAGAGATAACACTGTCAGGTACTCGGTGATTATATACTGCATACTGCCTTCACCAGAGATAACACTGTCAGGTACTCGGTGATTATATACTGCATACTGCCTTCACCAGAGATAACACTGTCAGGTACTCGGTGATTATATACTGCATACTGCCTTCACCAGAGATAACACTGTCAGGTACTCGGTGATTATATACTGCATACTGCCTTCACCAGAGATAACACTGTCAGGTACTCGGTGATTATATACTGCATACTGCCTTCACCAGAGATAACACTGTCAGGTACTCGGTGATTATATACTGCATACTGCCTTCACCAGAGATAACACTGTCAGGTACTCGGTGATTATATACTGCATACTGCCTTCACCAGAGATAACACTGTCAGGTACTCGGTGATTATATACTGCATACTGCCTTCACCAGAGATAACACTGTCAGGTACTCGGTGATTATATAGTGCACACTGCCTTCACCAGAGATAACACTGTCAGGTACTCGGTGATTATATACTGCATACTGCCTTCACCAGAGATAACACTGTCAGGTACTCGGTGATTATATACTGCATACTGCCTTCACCAGAGATAACACTGTCAGGTACTCGGTGATTATATACTGCATACTGCCTTCACCAGAGATAACACTGTCAGGTACTCGGTGATTATATACTGCATACTGCCTTCACCAGAGATAACACTGTCAGGTACTCGGTGATTATATACTGCATACTGCCTTCACCAGAGATAACACTGTCAGGTACTCGGTGATTATATACTGCATACTGCCTTCACCAGAGATAACACTGTCAGGTACTCGGTGATTATATAGTGCACACTGCCTTCACCAGAGATAACACTGTCAGGTACTCGGTGATTATATACTGCATACTGCCTTCACCAGAGATAACACTGTCAGGTACTCGGTGATTATATACTGCATACTGCCTTCACCAGAGATAACACTGTCAGGTACTCGGTGATTATATACTGCATACTGCCTTCACCAGAGATAACACTGTCAGGTACTCGGTGATTATATACTGCATACTGCCTTCACCAGAGATAACACTGTCAGGTACTCGGTGATTATATACTGCATACTGCCTTCACCAGAGATAACACTGTCAGGTACTCGGTGATTATATACTGCATACTGCCTTCACCAGAGATAACACTGTCAGGTACTCGGTGATTATATAGTGCACACTGCCTTCACCAGAGATAACACTGTCAGGTACTCGGTGATTATATACTGCATACTGCCTTCACCAGAGATAACACTGTCAGGTACTCGGTGATTATATACTGCATACTGCCTTCACCAGAGATAACACTGTCAGGTACTCGGTGATTATATACTGCATACTGCCTTCACCAGAGATAACACTGTCAGGTACTCGGTGATTATATACTGCATACTGCCTTCACCAGAGATAACACTGTCAGGTACTCGGTGATTATATACTGCATACTGCCTTCACCAGAGATAACACTGTCAGGTACTCGGTGATTATATACTGCATACTGCCTTCAGCGGAGATAACACTGTCAGGTACTCGGTGATTATATAGTGCACACTGCCTTCACCAGAGATAACACTGTCAGGTACTCGGTGATTATATACTGCATACTGCCTTCACCAGAGATAACACTGTCAGGTACTCGGTGATTATATAGTGCACACTGCCTTCACCAGAGATAACACTGTCAGGTACTCGGTGATTATATACTGCATACTGCCTTCACCAGAGATAACACTGTCAGGTACTCGGTGATTATATAGTGCACACTGCCTTCACCAGAGATAACACTGTCAGGTACTCGGTGATTATATAGTGCACACTGCCTTCACCAGAGATAACACTGTCAGGTACTCGGTGATTATATACTGCATACTGCCTTCACCAGAGATAACACTGTCAGGTACTCGGTGATTATATACTGCATACTGCCTTCACCAGAGATAACACTGTCAGGTACTCGGTGATTATATACTGCATACTGCCTTCACCAGAGATAACACTGTCAGGTACTCGGTGATTATATACTGCATACTGCCTTCACCAGAGATAACACTGTCAGGTACTCGGTGATTATATACTGCATACTGCCTTCACCAGAGATAACACTGTCAGGTACTCGGTGATTATATACTGCATACTGCCTTCACCAGAGATAACACTGTCAGGTACTCGGTGATTATATACTGCATACTGCCTTCACCAGAGATAACACTGTCAGGTACTCGGTGATTATATACTGCATACTGCCTTCAGCGGAGATAACACTGTCAGGTACTCGGTGATTATATAGTGCACACTGCCTTCACCAGAGATAACACTGTCAGGTACTCGGTGATTATATACTGCATACTGCCTTCACCAGAGATAACACTGTCAGGTACTCGGTGATTATATACTGCACACTGCCTTCACCAGAGATAACACTGTCAGGTACTCGGTGATTATATAGTGCACACTGCCTTCAGCGGATATCCCAGTGTCAGGTCGTCATGTTGTTTTTTCCATAGAGACTTGAGGCCATCGATTAGTTCTTATTTATTGTGTTGAGAGTATGTTGAGCTATAGCTTATGCACATACTCTATTAGAAATATAAATGCTTACCAAGAACCCATGTACAGATAAGACCCACAGGGACATAGACTGAGTGCAATACAATCCTTACTTTTATTGAAGCCATACCTTACACCGAAAAGTAATATAGGGCATTAAGTACATAGAGCCACTCTTACCCACCCACCCTGGTCTTTCTATTGCTGTATTCCTTGCTGTGTCCCAACTTCGCCATCCTTTTTTCTTTCTCTTTTTCTGTTGGCCGTCATCTGACTAATTCCCCTTACATAGCCCATCCCACTGCAGTGGGACAGTGAGTTTCTTCTTCGCCGCTGAAAATATGTCATTTTGAAGTCCATCTCCTCTTTCGTCAATTTATTGTAAAATGACTACCAAGTCTTTCACTCATCACGTTTAACAACTTCCAAACGCAAGGCATAACTCTTGCCAGTCTGCATTACTGGCTGATTTAACCCTTGCGGTATTTCCCTCGCTTTCTTGTGTCGAGGCAGTGAATCGCTGCACTGGAAATGCATAGCGGGCCTGGATTTCTAAACACAGATTTCTTAAGGAAATACTGCAAGGCCTTAATCAGCCAGTAATGGACACTGGCAAGAGTTATGCCTTGCATTGGGAAGTTGCACGTTTAAGGGAATAGGAAATATAGCGTATATGAAATATTGTGCTCATTCAAGTGTATTCTGGCGACATTCTCCTTGAGATTGTAGGTTTTTCAGAGTGTGAAAATAAATTAGTTCTCCATTTGAAATTTGTAGATTTTGTTTACACAAAACATAGACAATAATTTATCAATGAAAAATGACATCCCACTTGATGAAATATTAACACTGTACAGATAACTGTAGTCATCGAATTGATTTTATTGAGGTAGGATTAGTACTTACAAGCTAAATATTCGTGTTTTAAAATCAGGAAGCTAATGAAGTTTGAAAAGATAGGCTTGATAACGTGTGTGCATATAGATAATAATCACAAGCCTTTGGTTTGTTGAAAGGGCAGGCTGTGCTTCCACTGGGCAACATTGAGAGTAGACTCGGGTATTAGAGGGTCTGGTGTGATTCCACTGGGCAACATTGAGAGTAGACTCGGGTATTAGAGGGTCTGGTGTGATTCCACTGGGCAACATTGAGAGTAGACTCGGGTATTAGAGGGTCTGGTGTGATTCCACTGGGCAACATTGAGAGTAGACTCGGGTATTAGAGGGTCTGGTGTGATTCCACTGGGCAACATTGAGAGTAGACTCGGGTATTAGAGGGTCTGGTGTGATTCCACTGGGCAACATTGAGAGTAGACTCGGGTATTAGAGGGTCTGGTGTGATTCCACTGGGCAACATTGAGAGTAGACTCGGGTATTAGAGGGTCTGGTGTGATTCCACTGGGCAACATTGAGAGTAGACTCGGGTATTAGAGGGTCTGGTGTGATTCCACTGGGCAACATTGAGAGTAGACTCGGGTATTAGAGGGTCTGGTGTGATTCCACTGGGCAACATTGAGAGGAGACTCGGGTATTAAATTTTTAGAGGGTCTGGCGTGATTCCACTGAAAAATCTTCAGTCGAGTTTATTGAGAGAGTTTGAGAGTGCGATTCATTTGGCAAGCTTATAATGATGGTTTATTGAGAGGGTTTTGTGCACTTTGTGCGATTAAAATGGACATCTTTAGATGAGAGGCAATTATTCGTACATTGGAGACTCGACATGAACATTTATAAGATAAATAGTTGCGTTTGTAAAATTTCCGGGATTCATTGTTATTCAACACCCGCAAATTTAGTTTAAAACCGACGGCGTTAACTATTTATCGATATTGTAACATGACTGTTAGTTATCAGGCGTTTTGAAGCGAACTCTCTTTTTGGGTACCTATCTCTGAGAGGAAAGGAATTTGCGACTGTTCCAATTGTGTAAGAGGTGTGGTCAGGTCAAAACAAATGTAAATACTCGGCGTAATATGTACATTTGCAACAATTTACACATAAGCTGTGTCACTCAACTATGTTCACTTCACAATATTCACGTATCCTTTTAGATGGCGATAAACATTTATCTACGACATCAACACAGTAAAATACATAGGAACAAAAATCTTGAACTTGCCCTCACCCATTGTGACAATGACGCTATCTACTCCTCACACAAAACCATAGATCACAATATATTTACAAAAGGCCCTCTCTATTACTACAGTTACATGTAGGTGTTCGGAAAAAAGTCCTCGGAAAAAAGTATCGGTAAAAAAGTCCTCGGGAAAAAAAGTACTAAAAACTTATATTGTGTTTTTTTTTATATAACAATGTATGGACAACAAATAGAAACAACAATGTATTTGACTAAGTAATAATAACTTAATCTCTGTTTTTTAATCATTTATCCAACTGCAAATATCACATTTATTCACTTCATGATGGACAGGTATTATTCAAACATTTGACTTGATACAACTGGACACACTCGCTAGTATACTTTATTTCGTCTGATGTTTTTAGCAACAACAATAAGGAACAATGGAACATTTTCATTCTTCAAGTCAGTCGAAACCAGGCCCTGACAGTTCTTACTTGACTTGCTGCTGCACTTCCAAACAATCTTTGATATGCGGGTTGCATGTTTAGTGTACATACGGCCGTCTAATACAAGCTTCAAACCACCTTTGTTGGTTAAGTATTGTACTTAATTTTTGGAGATACTTTTATACACATTTCACATTTTTTAGTTGATTTAAACATCTCAATATCTCATTGTAAATGTATAAGTCAATCTGTTAGAATCATATACCAATTATTGAACTACTGGGATATATGCACTCTGTTAAAATCACATTTCAATAATTGGCAAATTCCTTGGATATACCCACTCTGCTAAAATCATATTCCAATTGGCGAACACTGTAAATCCTGGGGTATACCCCCACTGCTGAGATCACATGTCAATGGGTTAACACTGCATGCTACATCCTGGGACATATTGCTAAAATCACATTTGAATTGGCAAACAGTACTTGGCAACATTACTATTTACTAATCTAACATTAGTCATACTTAAATTTTGATGAAAATATATATTTACTCTGTTTTAATACATATTTTTATATAATAGGACTTTTTTCAGAGGACTTTTTTACCGATACTTTTTTTCCAAGGACTTTTTTCCGAGGACTTTTTTTTTATCTATAATCTACATGTACATAGTGTTTCTGGCGACAGATGCACATCGTGCTCTGGTCCTATCAGGCGTACTAGTAAAAATAAACGGTATCTTTGAAGATTAAAACACGAACAGACCTCTCCATTATAGGGTACAACGGCACATCCAGACAAGCACTACTGTCTATACCAGGTGCTTCTAGCAGTATGTACTTTCTACTGTCACTGTATACGTAAGGTGTTTTTCTTTCGTGGAAACCTACAAGTTGAATATGGGAATAATGACTCATCACGTTTTGATAATTACACTCAATATCGACATTTTGTCTTTCAAAGACTCAAAAGTTTTCTTTCAATAACACTGTCTTTCATTCCTCACCTTAGCAGTCGTACGCGTCATTTCACGTATAAGCAGTCGTCACTTCACCTTATAAGCAGTCGTCAGTTCACCTTATAATCAGTCGTCACTTCACCTTAGAAGTCGTCACTTCAACCTAGCAGTCGTTACGTCACCTTAGCAGTTGTCACTTCACCTTAGTAGTCGTCACTTCATATAAGTAGTCGTCATTTCATCTAAGCACTCGTCACTTCATCTTAGCAGTCGCCATTTCACCTTAACACTCGTCACTTCATCTATAAGCAGACGTTACTTCACCTATAAACAGTTGTAACTTCACCTTAGCAGTTGTCACTTCACCTTATAAGCAATCGTCACTTTACCCTTGCAGTTGTCACTTCACCTTAGCAGTCGTCACTTCACCTTAGCACTCGTCACTTCACCTAAAAGCAGTTGTCACTTCACCTTAGCAGTTGTCACTTGATCCTAGCAGTTGTCACTTTGCCTTATAAGCAGTCGTCAATTCACCTTAGCAGTCGTCACTTCATCTAAGTAATCGTCACACTTCACCTTAGCAGTCGTCACTTCAACTAAGCAGTCGTCACTTCACCTTAGCAGTCGTCCCTTACCGAAAGGCTTTAAGTTAAAATAAACATAGTTACAGATTTATTCAGTAATTTAGCCCATACTACATACAATTGAGAAAACGTGTCCTACAAACACACGTGCTGAGAAGCGTTTACTGCTGTATCTGGTTAGTTCTTGATAAGAACTTGTGTGAGGTATTTACCAGGGGATTTAAATACATTTGGATATTGTCAGATGCAAACAGTAAGAATATTGATATATATTGTATTTGATGGTTTAATAACATTGTCATAACACGTATTTCATGATGTAATAGCATTTCCATATCATGCAGTTGGTGAGGTAATATCATTGTCATACCATGTACATGTAGTTGATGGTGCCAAAACTGGGTGCAAACTGCGATGTGCTCTAGGACATATCGTTTGATCACCCACAAGTGATATATCCTGTCAAACACAGTTTTGGATGATGAAGATTGGTTATTCTCCCAAGGAGCAGAATGATAGACTATCTGTCAAACATAGAACACTGTAATACTTCGGATTAGCGATCGAAAGACTTACAGACCTATATGCCTTTCTTAACCAGGGTTTTATGTATGCTCCATTACTATATATCTAGTGGAGAGAAACGGACAATATATACTCATGGTAAAAATGGTTGACATCCCTAAACAGAAAATGGATTTTAGCAAAATAAATGCATGGACAATTAATTGTGTTCGATATTATGGTATTTTCGAAATCAAATGGCACAAACCCATGATGTAAACTATGTTATACTTGCCATTTATGTATTGTGTGTTAATGAGACTCCATGAAAGATTTTGTGTATATTTGAGTTGTTTTTGTAAATGCAACTTTTCATTATGTATTAGAACTAAAATGAGAACACTCAATGCAAGCACTGTAACAATATACCAATGCCAAGATCTCAAGACACAAGGACACAAGACACAAACTCTTTTGAATAAATTACATTTTTTCTTATATTCATATTTCTTTGGTATTTTAAGGTACAAGTGGAGAAATAGAAAATGCTCAAGGACAATATTCACAAAAAGACATCCAGTAGTACCACGTTTTACCAAAAGAATTATCGAAACTGACATATGCTGTCCGGCCAGTAATGGCCTATGAGACACAACTTTCTTACAAACGCTTACGCGTTAAAATGTGGTGAAATATGAGTTAAAACATATAAGTTTCATATTTATAACAATTACAAAACGACATACGTCGTAAATACATTTTTGGAGAAGTGCGGCAAGTGGATTATGATAAGCTTGATGTTGCATTAAATATGTTAATTGGGCTACATGTGATAGCCAGAGGAAAGAAGGATCTGAAACGGATACTGTGTACCATAAATCATATCTTAAATCTGAATATAAATTACGTCCGCTACACTGTGATTGTTACAAAATTTACATAAACTGTCCTCTAATGGAACAACAGGGCGAGAAAATCTGCCTAATTCTATCTGTAAAGGTAAAGTGCCACTGCGAAATTTACTTTACGTTGGCCTGATCGCATGTCTCATTAGATGCAGGTGGCAACATTGCACGTGAAGGTGCACGCCACATGCTCGACATCCACACACAGTTTACCTAGGGTTGGACCTGACAGAGACAGACACTATCTACATTTTAAAAATACGTTCTGCCCTTGTGCCAGTTGTCTGGAAACCTGCTGACGTCTCACCTATCTGCTATGTGTAATGGAACCGCTACATCTCTCCTTCAACGTGTTTGCTTACCATTCTAATACTGAGGTATTCGACCACGCGACTCTCCATTAAGTAAGCTAGTTAGGTTTCAATGGTCCCAATCTGTGCAGTGTTTGCACTGTGGTGTTGTAGTATTGGAACTGCCGCACACATTCTTCATTCTACATCATGTAAACTGTACCTAATTAGGTTGTGATTGCGGCGTGATGTTTAAATTCGATTGTCCTACATATTCTGAACTCTCCAGACGCCTCTCTGTTTGTGTAGAGTGAGGAAATCCTCCTGTGATGCGGTCAGGTGAGCTAGTTCGTCTGTAACCTCCTAACATACCCTCCTTTGTCGTATGTCCTGTCATCTATCCCCCATGATTGTCTTCTCCCTCGGTCTTGTGAAGTGGTCAACCCTCCCCTCGGCTCGCACTGTGTACAGGGATACATTAGCACCGTGTTGGTCACATCATTGTTTGTACAGGGTAACATTAACACCGTGTTGGTCACATCATTGTTTGTACAGGGTAACATTAGCACCGTGTTGGTCACATCATTGTTTGTACAGGGTAACATCATCACCGTGTTGGTCACATCATTGTTTGTAGAGGGTAACATTAACACCGTGTTGGTCACATCATTGTTTGTACAGGGTAACATCATCACCGTGTTGGTCACATCATTGTTTGTACAGGGTAACATCATCACCGTGCTGGTCCCATCATTGTTTGTACAGGGTAACATCATCACCGTGTTGGTCACATCATTGTTTGTACAGGGTAACATTAGCACCGTGTTGGTCACATCATTGTTTGTACAGGGTAACATCATCACCGTGTTGGTCACATCATTGTTTGTACAGGGTAATATTAGCACCGTGTTGGTCACATCATTGTTTGTACAGGGTAACATCATCACCGTGTTGGTCACATCATTCTTTGCACAGGGTTACATTAGCACCGTGTTGGTCACATCATTGTTTGTACAGGGTAACATCATCACCGTGTTGGTCACATCATTGTTTGTACAGGGTAACATCATCACCGTGTTGGTCATATCATTGTTTGTACAGGGTAACATCATCACCGTGTTGGTCACATCATTGTTTGTACAGGGTAACATCATCACCGTGTTGGTCACATCATTGTTTGTACAGGGTAACATCATCACCGTGTTGGTCATATCATTGTTTGTACAGGGTAACATCATCACCATGTTGGTCACATCATTGTTTGTACAGGGTAACATCATCACCGTGTTGGTCATATCATTGTTTGTACAGGGTAACATCATCACCGTGTTGGTCACATCATTGTTTGTACAGGGTAACATCATCACCGTGTTGGTCACATCATTGTTTGCACAGGGTAACATTAGCACCGTGTTGGTCACATCATTGTTTGTACAGGGTAACATTAGCACCGTGTTGGTCACATCATTGTTTGCACAGGGTAACATTAGCACCGTGTTGGTCACATCATTGTTTGTACAGGGTTACATTAGCACCGTGTTGGTCACATCATTGTTTGTACAGGGTTACATTAGCACCGTGTTGGTCACATCATTGTTTGTACAGGGTAACATCATCACCGTGTTGGTCACATCATTGTTTGTACAGGGTAACAGTAGCACCGTGTTGGTCACATCATTGTTTGCACAGGGTAACATCATCACCGTGTTGGTCACATCATTGTTTGTACAGGGATACATTAGCACCGTGTTGGTCACATCATTGTTTGTACAGGGATACATTAGCACCGTGTTGGTCACATCATTGTTTGTACAGGGTAACATCATCACCGTGTTGGTCACATCATTGTTTGTACAGGGGAACAATAGCACCGTGTTGGTCACATCATTGTTTGTACAGGGATACATCATCACCGTGTTGGTCACATCATTGTTTGTACAGGGTTACATCATCACCGTGTTGGTCACATCATTGTTTGTACAGGGTAATATTAGCACCGTGTTGGTCACATCATTGTTTGTGCAGGGTAACATAATCACCGTGTTGGTCACATCATTGTTTGTACAGGGTAACATCATCACCGTGTTGGTCACATCATTGTTTGTACAGGGTAACATTAGCACCGTGTTGGTCACATCATTGTTTGTGCAGGGTAACATCATCACCGTGTTGGTCACATCATTGTTTGTACAGGGTAACATCATCACTGTGTTGGTCACATCATTGTTTTTACAGGGTAATATTAGCACCGTGTTGGTCACATCATTGTTTGTACAGGGATACATCATCACCGTGTTGGTCACATCATTGTTTGTACAGGGTAACATCATCACCGTGTTGGTCACATCATTGTTTGTACAGGGTAACATTAGCACCGTGTTGGTCACATCATTGTTTGTGCAGGGTAACATCATCACCGTGTTGGTCACATCATTGTTGGTACAGGGTAACATTAGCACCGTGTTGGTCACATCATTGTTTGTACAGGGATACATCATCACCGTGTTGGTCACATCATTGTTTGTACAGGGTTACATCATCACCGTGTTGGTCACATCATTGTTTGTACAGGGTAATATTAGCACCGTGTTGGTCACATCATTGTTTGTGCAGGGTAACATCATCACCGTGTTGGTCACATTATTGTTTGTACAGGGTAACATCATCACCGTGTTGGTCATATCATTGTTTGTACAGGGTAACATCATCACCGTGTTGGTCACATCATTGTTTGTACAGGGTAACATCATCACCGTGTTGGTCACATCATTGTTTGCACAGGGTAACATTAGCACCGTGTTGGTCACATCATTGTTTGTACAGGGTAACATTAGCACCGTGTTGGTCACATCATTGTTTGCACAGGGTAACATTAGCACCGTGTTGGTCACATCATTGTTTGTACAGGGTTACATTAGCACCGTGTTGGTCACATCATTGTTTGTACAGGGTTACATTAGCACCGTGTTGGTCACATCATTGTTTGTACAGGGTAACATCATCACCGTGTTGGTCACATCATTGTTTGTACAGGGTAACATCATCACCGTGTTGGTCACATCATTGTTTGTACAGGGTAACATTAGCACCGTGTTGGTCACATCATTGTTTGTACAGGGATACATCATCACCGTGTTGGTCACATCATTGTTTGTACAGGGTAACATTAGCACAGTGTTGGTCACATCATTGTTTGTACAGGGTAACATTAGCACCGTGTTGGTCACATCATTGTTTGTACAGGGTAACATCATCACCGTGTTGGTCACATCATTGTTTGTACAGGGATACATTAGCACCGTGTTGGTCACATCATTGTTTGTACAGGGATACATTAGCACCGTGTTGGTCACATCATTGTTTGTACAGGGTAACATCATCACCGTGTTGGTCACATCATTGTTTGTACAGGGTAACATTAGCACCGTGTTGGTCACATCATTGTTTGTACAGGGATACATCATCACCGTGTTGGTCACATCATTGTTTATACAGGGTAATATTAGCACCGTGTTGGTCACATCATTGTTTGTGCAGGGTAACATCATCACCGTGTTGGTCACATCATTGTTTGTACAGGGTAACATCATCACCGTGTTGGTCACATCATTGTTTGTACAGGGTAATATTAGCACCGTGTTGGTCACATCATTGTTTGTGCAGGGTAACATCATCACCGTGTTGGTCACATCATTGTTTGTACAGGGATACATCATCACCGTGTTGGTCACATCATTGTTTGTACAGGGTAATATTAGCACCGTGTTGGTCACATCATTGTTTGTGCAGGGTAACATCATCACCGTGTTGGTCACATCATTGTTTGTACAGGGTAACATTAGCACCGTGTTGGTCACATCATTGTTTGTACAGGGTTACATCATCACCGTGTTGGTCACATCATTGTTTGTACAGGGTAATATTAGCACCGTGTTGGTCACATCATTGTTTGTGCAGGGTAACATCATCACCGTGTTGGTCACATCATTGTTTGTACAGGGTAACATCATCACCGTGTTGGTCACATCATTGTTTGTACAGGGTAACATTAGCACCGTGTTGGTCACATCATTGTTTGTGCAGGGTAACATCATCACCGTGTTGGTCACATCATTGTTTGTACAGGGTAACATCATCACTGTGTTGGTCACATCATTGTTTTTACAGGGTAACATTAGCACCGTGTTGGTCACATCATTGTTTGTACAGGGATACATCATCACCGTGTTGGTCACATCATTGTTTGTACAGGGTAACATCATCACCGTGTTGGTCACATCATTGTTTGTACAGGGTAACATTAGCACCGTGTTGGTCACATCATTGTTTGTGCAGGGTAACATCATCACCGTGTTGGTCACATCATTGTTTGTACAGGGTAACATTAGCACCGTGTTGGTCACATCATTGTTTGTACAGGGATACATCATCACCGTGTTGGTCACATCATTGTTTGTACAGGGTTACATCATCACCGTATTGGTCACATCATTGTTTGTACAGGGTAATATTAGCACCGTGTTGGTCACATCATTGTTTGTGCAGGGTAACATCATCACCGTGTTGGTCACATCATTGTTTGTACAGGGTAACATCATCACCGTGTTGGTCACATCATTGTTTGTACAGGGTAACATTAGCACCGTGTTGGTCACATCATTGTTTGTGCAGGGTAACATTAGCACCGTGTTGGTCACATCATTGTTTGTACAGGGTAACATCATCACTGTGTTGGTCACATCATTGTTTTTACAGGGTAACATTAGCACCGTGTTGGTCACATCATTGTTTGTACAGGGATACATCATCACCGTGTTGGTCACATCATTGTTTGTACAGGGTAACATCATCACCGTGTTGGTCACATCATTGTTTGTACAGGGTAACATTAGCACCGTGTTGGTCACATCATTGTTTGTGCAGGGTAACATCATCACCGTGTTGGTCACATCATTGTTTGTACAGGGTAACATCATCACCGTGTTGGTCACATCATTGTTTGTACAGGGTAACATTAGCACCGTGTTGGTCACATCATTGTTTGTACAGGGATACATCATCACCGTGTTGGTCACATCATTGTTTGTACAGGGTAACATTAGCACAGTGTTGGTCACATCATTGTTTGTACAGGGTAACATTAGCACCGTGTTGGTCACATCATTGTTTGTACAGGGTAACATCATCACCGTGTTGGTCACATCATTGTTTGTACAGGGTAACATTAGCACCGTGTTGGTCACATCATTGTTTGTAAAGGGTAACATTAGCACAGTGTTGGTCACATCATTGTTTGTACAGGGTAACATTAGCACCGTGTTGGTCACATCATTGTTTGTACAGGGTAACAACATCACCGTGTTGGTCACATCATTGTTTGTACAGGGTAACAACATCACCGTGTTGGTCACATCATTGTTTGTACAGGGTAACATTAGCACCGTGTTGGTCACATCATTGTTTGTACAGGGATACATCATCACCGTGTTGGTCACATCATTGTTTGCACAGGGTAACATCATCACCGTGTTGGTCACATCATTGTTTGGACAGGGTAACATTAGCACAGTGTTGGTCACATCATTGGTTAGTTTGTTTCTCAGTGGTATAGTAAACACCTGATCTACCTTAGTGATATTGTAGATAAATTCCATGGGTCTACATTACTGTTGCCATCAGTTTTATAAGTGAACTTTTCATATGAACCAATATTGAATTTGTCATGTTAAGTTCATCATGAGCTAGATTAAAGGTAAATGAGTGTTCAGTCAGTAAGCTTGATATACTATCAATGTTTTCTCGAGGCTGTTCAAGGAATGAGCTGGATATGAAATGTGATATGCCAATATATATATATATATATAAATATTTGTGAATGTATAGTTACTTATCAAACTTTATATATATATATATATATTTATATATATACTTACTTTACATAAACGATAATTTAAATGATGCAATGATAAACTTATTTTTTGGTTAAAAAATCTGCAATCGATGTTTCGAAAGTTGAGAAGGAATAATGATGACGTTACATAAAGAGTGTTGATTGTTCAGGTGTAATTGACTGAGATATCTCACATTCAGGTACGTTTACACGGAGACTGAACTGAACTGAACTTTATTCACACTCAGGCCGCAGGCAGCGGCATATGAGGATACATTTTTACATTATATACTTACAAACATACATACATACATTTACATTTGATCTTAAACTGTCATATATACAGGTAAACAATATGTTCAGGAATGATGTATTATAAATTATGATATGCACTAATTAAGAATGAGAAAAAGATACATGATTAACTTGAAACATTATAATTGAGGTTTCAATTTGCGACATTTTAAAAACACTTATAATTACGTCACAGAACAAGGCTAGGAGAAAATTTGGCCTGGTATAAAAATAGGGCTTTAGATATTTAATTCTTGTATTTGTAAAATGGGAACAGATAAATAAATATGAAACTCATTACCAATGTCATTATCTACTAAACCTTAAATCTACATGAGATAAATAGCTATAATTATTACCTTTTGATGATTGATCGACCGTAGAAAACCACACTTGCTTAAATGAATCTTCCAGCTTAAGTTTTACTAAATATTTTAGTTTACTGAGATCTTCGAAATTTTGGAAATTCCAAATATAACTTAGTCCAATTTCGTCAAAAATGTTTTTAATTATTCATAATCCATTTATGCTTACTTTTCTCAAGAAGAGTATCGTTATAAAGCAATTTTAAAATGATTAAGGATAATTTTGAAGTTTTTCCAGTCGAAAGTTGACCCCAAAATGAAATAATTCTTAATTTAATATTAATTGCAAGTGGGTATCTACCCAGTGTATCAGATAATGATGAGTCAGTTTGTTGGGATTGTCAATTATAATCTTGACAATGAGCTAACAATGATACGTAACACGATGGCGGTAGGTGGAGACATTGCACTAAGTGTTAACGTGTCCACTTACAGACTGTCCTGCCAGTTTCACAATGTGGTGATGTCGTAGTTCGTGTGAATGGTAATCATACGTGTTAACGTGTCCATTTCCAAAATGTCCTGCAAGTTTCACTACATAGAAATACTCATCTGTATCAGTCTGTTAAAATCAGGATACAATTTGTTGCTATATTTATATAACAGCTATGGAAATTAGAAAAGACTAGTAGGAGGGCAGTATATCATTGCTTATAAATTAAACCAATTATAAATAATATACATATTTTAATTTATATTCAACCGTTTTATGTACAATATATATGCCTATGGCCTTTCCTTATTAAATGAAGATTGATTAAATTGAATATGAGGATTTTATTATGGTTTTGTAAATAACATACATGAATAATTCAGATATACCTGCCATGGTACACTTCGTTGAATGTTGCCAGTTACCATTCAGTTCAGAATTAAATCAATTATAGTTTAGATGTGAAAGAATGTGGAACTGTGCCTTTAAAAACAACGAAGGAGTAGTCCTAGATACGTCAAATGTCAGCCGTCATGGTAGTCTGAAGAACGTAAATAACTATCTATGCTATTGCAGTAACTACATTGAGGGAACACAAACTGAGTTCGGTGAGACATTGCCGGCTAGCACGGGGTCTCTAGGTAAATGTACACTGAATGTGATATGTCTCACCTATTTACACCTGAACCATCAACGCTCCTTAATTAGCACACCTGGCAACTGGCCCAGGTGGATCCACTGACATTAGCAGACTTACCTGTGCTGACCTACTGAGGAAACAGGTTACACTCACTGACCAATCACTGACCACTTATTCTCCAATCGCTGACCACTCATTCTCCAATCACTGACCACTCATCCTCCAATCACTAACCAATCACTAACCAATCACTAACCAATCACTAACCAATCACTAACCAATCACTAACCAATCACTAACCAATCACCAACCAATCACTAACCAATCACTAACCAATCATTAACCAATCATTAACCATTCATTAACCATTCATTAACCATTCATTAACCAATCATTAACCAATCATTAACCAATCATTAACCAATCATTAACCAATCATTAACCAATCATTAACCAATCATTAACCAATCAATAATTAACAACATGTAATGTCTTTTTAATCGTGGTGAAAACACTGTAACGTTAACTCACTTGCTTAGTAGGTTTCTGCATATTTTATTCAAAGAAGTGAAACGGATTGGCCACAAGTTGTTTAATTTCCACAAGATGATAGATCCGCATTGCCATTTAGGACTAAACTAATATAGAAAGGCACTCTACCAAGAGTAACATTTTCTATCTTATATACAAATCTTTGACGCTGAACTTGAAATGATATATATACAATTAAAAATATAATGAAAGGCATTTCGCATGGATTTCCACATGAACAGCTGGGGGTCACTGACTAAGCCTATTCTAACTAAATCATAGTGACTACACACATTTCTATGTTTTGTTTGCAAATTATTTGGAAACCTCTTTCTTAATGAGAAATATTCTGGCGTTGTTTTTGGTGTCTTTTGAGGGTTAAGTTTGAAATGAGAAGTGAATGGACATTCTCTTATGTCAAGGGGGAGATTATTCCAATGTCGAATTGCCGAAGGGTTGAAGGATTCATAACATTCCTTAATTCTAGAAAAGGGTAGCTGCAGATTGTCCGAATATCTGAGGTTGAAGCTCTTGAGAACTTGCGGGGCGGACTCAATGAAGAGGTCGATGTTGTCAAGTCGTTTCTATAACTTCATGTACAATTCTGGTTGACTGGACTGTAAGACTTAAGTTCACAGGTCTTTTTTTTTTTTTTTTTTTTTTTCTAGCATCACTTATATTCATTTATTATTCAATGGGTAATTAATTGTAATCAATCTTTATTTTCATACTGAAAGGCCTCAGGCCTGTAGTACATATTACATTTATTCATTTGGTGGTAGCAACACAGTTTGTCTAAGAGTAAAATCTTTATGGATGTAGATGGACAAATTTTCTAATTGAACTTTAGAAGAAGTTTTCATCAATGATATAAACTTAAAAGTTTCAGGGTGTTCATAATAGTATTTCTTTATATATACAGTTCTTAACGATAAGTATGCTGGGCAAACACACACAAAATGATACTCATCTTCGACATTATTCAAATTGCACATTTGACATATTCTATTTTCTTTTTTAATATTTTTATATCTCCCAGTTTCACTATATAATTCATGCGAAGAGCAGCGTAGTCTTGCCAATGAAGATTTATATTTCCTTATTGACAAGATCGAAAGGTAATGTTCTGCATGAATTGAATCTTTTAACATTTTGTAGTAGGAACATTTGTTAGACAATGAGAGACTAGTTAACCAATTTTGCAGAAATATATCTTTACGTCTTTCTTTTACTAAGAAGACAAAATGAGAGTGGGATTCTACAAATTGATCTTGCCAGGCATTACCGAAGCCGATAGATTTTTTTTTATTTTTTATTTTTTTTATTACGTAAAGTGTTGACCGCCACGATTACATAAAAAAATTCACAGGTCTTTACCATTGATCAAAAACGATTAATACTTAAAACATAAACTTCCATGTTTCTTTATTGTGTTGAAGTCATTTCCAGTAGAAACGTGTGGAACTGTTGCTCAACAACTCGTATCGTGTGTAGTCTTACGTCTGTGTGTGTCTGTGTCTGTTAACGTTGATGCGGTAATTCAGAGACATGCCAACTAACATGATATCTGCACTGAAATACGCAAGAAGATGATGAAACTTTCGGTTCAAAATAAGGTGTATCCCACTAAGCTATCTTTCACAATAAGTTGTATCCCACTAGGATATCTTTCACAATAAGGTGTATCCCACTAAGATATCTTTCACAATAAGGTGTATCCCACTAAGCTATCTTTCACAATAAGGTGAATCCCACTAAGATATCTTTCACAATAATGTGTATCCCACTAAGATATCTTTCACAATAAGGTGTATCCCACTAAGATATCTTTCACAATAAGGTGTATCCCACTAAGATATCTTTCACAATAAGGTGTATCCCACTAAGCTATCTTTCACAATAAGGTGTATCCCACTAAGATATCTTTCACAATAAGGTGTATCCCACTAAGCTATCTTTCACAATAAGTCGTATCCCACTAAGCTATCTTTCACAATAAGTTGTATCCCACTAAGATATCTTTCACAATAAGGTGTATCCCACTAAGCTATCTTTCACAATAAGGTGTATCCCACTAAGCTATCTTTCACAATAAGTTGTATCCCACTAAGATATCTTTCACAATAAGTTGTATCCCACTAAGATATCTTTCACAATAAGGTGTATCCCACTAAGCTATCTTTCACAATAAGTTGTATCCCACTAAGATATCTTTCACAATAAGTTGTATCCCACTAAGATATCTTTCACAATAAGGTGTATCCCACTAAGCTATCTTTCACAATAAGTTGTATCCCACTAAGATATCTTTCACAATAAGGTGTATCCCACTTAGCTATCTTTCACAATAAGGTGTATCCCACTAAGATATCTTTCACAATAAGGTGTATCCCACTAAGATATCTTTCACAATAAGGTGTATCCCACTAAGATATCTTTCACAATAAGGTGTATCCCACTAAGATATCTTTCACAATAAGGTGTATCCCACTAAGCTATCTTTCACAATAAGTTGTATCCCACTAAGCTATCTTTCACAATAAGGTGTATCCCACTAAGATATCTTTCACAATAAGGTGTATCCCACTAAGATATCTTTCACAATAAGGTGTATCCCACTAAGATATCTTTCACAATAAGGTGTATCCCACTAAGATATCTTTCACAATAAGGTGTATCCCACTAAGATATCTTTCACAATAAGGTGTATCCCACTAAGATATCTTTCACAATAAGGTGTATCCCACTAAGCTATCTTTCACAATAAGGTGTATCCCACTAAGATATCTTTCACAATAAGGTGTATCCCACTAAGACATCTTTCACAATAAGGTGTATCCCACTAAGCTATCTTTCACAATAAGTTGTATCCCACTAATCTATCTTTCACAATAAGGTGTATCCCACTAAGATATCTTTCACAATAAGGTGTATCCCACTAAGATATCTTTCACAATAAGGTGTATCCCACTAAGATATCTTTCACAATAAGGTGTATCCCACTAAGATATCTTTCACAATAAGGTGTATCCCACTAAGATATCTTTCACAATACGGTGTATCCCACTAAGATATCTTTCACAATAAGGTGTATCCCACTAAGCTATCTTTCACAATAAGTTGTATCCCACTAAGCTATCTTTCACAATAAGGTGTATCCCACTAAGATATCTTTCACAATAAGGTGTATCCCACTAAGATATATTTCACAATAAGGTGTATCCCACTAAGATATATTTCACAATAAGGTGTATCCCACTAAGCTATCTTTCACAATAAGTTGTATCCCACTAAGATATATTTCACAATAAGGTGTATCCCACTAAGATATCTTTCACAATAAGTTGTATCCCACTAAGATATCTTTCACAATAAGGTGTATCCCACTAAGATATCTTTCACAATAAGGTGTATCCCACTAAGCTATCTTTCACAATAAGTTGTATCCCACTAAGCTATCTTTCACAATAAGATGTATCCCACTAAGATATCTTTCACAATAAGGTGTATCCCACTAAGCTATCTTTCACAATAAGTTGTATCCCACTAAGATATCTTTCACAATAAGGTGTATCCCACTAAGCTATCTTTCACAATAAGTTGTATCCCACTAAGATATCTTTCACAATAAGGTGTATCCCACTAAGATATCTTTCACAATAAGGTGTATCCCACTAAGCTATCTTTCACAATAAGTTGTATCCCACTAAGCTATCTTTCACAATAAGATGTATCCCACTAAGATATCTTTCACAATAAGGTGTATCCCACTAAGCTATCTTTCACAATAAGGTGTATCCCACTAAGCTATCTTTCACAATAAGTTGTATCCCACTAAGATATCTTTCACAATAAGTTGTATCCCACTAAGATATCTTTCACAATAAGGTGTATCCCACTAAGCTATCTTTCACAATAAGTTGTATCCCACTAAGATATCTTTCACAATAAGTTGTATCCCACTAAGATATCTTTCACAATAAGGTGTATCCCACTAAGCTATCTTTCACAATAAGTTGTATCCCACTAAGATATCTTTCACAATAAGGTGTATCCCACTTAGCTATCTTTCACAATAAGGTGTATCCCACTAAGATATCTTTCACAATAAGGTGTATCCCACTAAGATATCTTTCACAATAAGGTGTATCCCACTAAGATATCTTTCACAATAAGGTGTATCCCACTAAGATATCTTTCACAATAAGGTGTATCCCACTAAGCTATCTTTCACAATAAGTTGTATCCCACTAAGCTATCTTTCACAATAAGGTGTATCCCACTAAGATATCTTTCACAATAAGGTGTATCCCACTAAGATATCTTTCACAATAAGGTGTATCCCACTAAGATATCTTTCACAATAAGGTGTATCCCACTAAGATATCTTTCACAATAAGGTGTATCCCACTAAGATATCTTTCACAATAAGGTGTATCCCACTAAGATATCTTTCACAATAAGGTGTATCCCACTAAGCTATCTTTCACAATAAGGTGTATCCCACTAAGATATCTTTCACAATAAGGTGTATCCCACTAAGACATCTTTCACAATAAGGTGTATCCCACTAAGCTATCTTTCACAATAAGTTGTATCCCACTAATCTATCTTTCACAATAAGGTGTATCCCACTAAGATATCTTTCACAATAAGGTGTATCCCACTAAGATATCTTTCACAATAAGGTGTATCCCACTAAGATATCTTTCACAATAAGGTGTATCCCACTAAGATATCTTTCACAATAAGGTGTATCCCACTAAGATATCTTTCACAATACGGTGTATCCCACTAAGATATCTTTCACAATAAGGTGTATCCCACTAAGCTATCTTTCACAATAAGTTGTATCCCACTAAGCTATCTTTCACAATAAGGTGTATCCCACTAAGATATCTTTCACAATAAGGTGTATCCCACTAAGATATATTTCACAATAAGGTGTATCCCACTAAGATATATTTCACAATAAGGTGTATCCCACTAAGCTATCTTTCACAATAAGTTGTATCCCACTAAGATATATTTCACAATAAGGTGTATCCCACTAAGATATCTTTCACAATAAGTTGTATCCCACTAAGATATCTTTCACAATAAGGTGTATCCCACTAAGATATCTTTCACAATAAGGTGTATCCCACTAAGCTATCTTTCACAATAAGTTGTATCCCACTAAGCTATCTTTCACAATAAGATGTATCCCACTAAGATATCTTTCACAATAAGGTGTATCCCACTAAGCTATCTTTCACAATAAGTTGTATCCCACTAAGATATCTTTCACAATAAGGTGTATCCCACTAAGCTATCTTTCACAATAAGTTGTATCCCACTAAGATATCTTTCACAATAAGGTGTATCC
The DNA here is from genome assembly GCA_936450465.1 of Gibbula magus. Lineage (NCBI taxonomy): Eukaryota > Metazoa > Mollusca > Gastropoda > Trochida > Trochidae > Gibbula > Gibbula magus. The sequence goes on from OW388305.1 coordinate 67,789,446, forward strand.
CACTAAGATATCTTTCACAATAAGGTGTATCCCACTAAGCTATCTTTCACAATAAGTTGTATCCCACTAAGCTATCTTTCACAATAAGATGTATCCCACTAAGATATCTTTCACAATAAGGTGTATCCCACTAAGCTATCTTTCACAATAAGGTGTATCCCACTAAGATATCTTTCACAATAAGGTGTATCCCACTAAGATATCTTTCACAATACGGTGTATCCCACTAAGCTATCTTTCACAATAAGATGTATCCCACTAAGATATCTTTCACAATAAGGTGTATCCCACTAAGATATCTTTCACAATAAGTTGTATCCCACTAAGATATCTTTCACAATAAGGTGTATCCCACTAAGATATCTTTCACAATAAGGTGTATCCCACTAAGATATCTTTCACAATACTGTGTATCCCACTAAGCTATCTTTCACAATAAGATGTATCCCACTAAGATATCTTTCACAATAAGGTGTATCCCACTAAGCTATCTTTCACAATAAGTTGTATCCCACTAAGATATCTTTCACAATAAGTTGTATCCCACTAAGATATCTTTCACAATAAGGTGTATCCCACTAAGATATCTTTCACAATAAGGTGTATCCCACTAAGCTATCTTTCACAATAAGGTGTATCCCACTAAGATATATTTCACAATAAGGTGTATCCCACTAAGATATCTTTCACAATAAGTTGTATCCCACTAAGATATATTTCACAATAAGGTGTATCCCACTAAGATATCTTTCACAATAAGTTGTAATCCACTAAGATATCTTTCACAATAAGATGTATCCCACTAAGATATCTTTCACAATAAGGTGTATCCCACTAAGATATCTTTCACAATAAGGTGTATCCCACTAAGATATCTTTCACAATAAGGTGTATCCCACTAAGATATATTTCACAATAAGGTGTATCCCACTAAGCTATCTTTCACAATATGGTGTATCCCACTAAGATATCTTTCACAATAAGGTGTATCCCACTAAGATATATTTCACAATAAGGTGTATCCCACTAAGATATCTTTCACAATAAGGTGTATCCCACTAAGCTATCTTTCACAATAAGTTGTATCCCACTAAGCTATCTTTCACAATAAGATGTATCCCACTAAGATATCTTTCACAATAAGATGTATCCCACTAAGATATCTTTCACAATAAGTTGTATCCCACTAAGATATCTTTCACAATAAGTTGTATCCCACTAAGATATCTTTCACAATAAGGTGTATCCCACTAAGATATCTTTCACAATAAGATGTATCCCACTAAGATATCTTTCACAATAAGGTGTATCCCACTAAGCTATCTTTCACAATAAGGTGTATCCCACTAAGCTATCTTTCACAATAAGTTGTATCCCACTAAGATATCTTTCACAATAAGGTGTATCCCACTAAGATATCTTTCACAATAAGTTGTATCCCACTAAGATATCTTTCACAATAAGGTGTATCCCACTAAGCTATCTTTCATAATAAGGTGTATCCCACTAAGATATCTTTCACAATAAGGTGTATCCCACTAAGATATCTTTCACAATAAGATGTATCCCACTAAGATATCTTTCACAATAATGTGTATCCCACTAAGATATATTTCACAATAAGGTGTATCCCACTAAGCTATCTTTCACAATAAGGTGTATCCCACTAAGATATCTTTCACAATAAGGTGTATCCCACTAAGATATCTTTCACAATAAGGTGTATCCCACTAAGCTATCTTTCAAAATAAGGTGTATCCCACTAAGATATATTTCACAATAAGGTGTATCCCACTAAGATATATTTCACAATAAGGTGTATCCCACTAAGATATCTTTCACAATAAGGTGTATCCCACTAAGCTATCTTTCACAATAAGTTGTATCCCACTAAGATATCTTTCACAATAAGGTGTATCCCACTAAGATATCTTTCACAATTTCATTTCGTGAACAGGTGACTCTTCGTTACATTCATATGTAGGATTATTTCTAGTTGTTTAGATGTATGTTTTGATTACAAAAAAAAACAATATCATTAACAAAATGTAAAAATATTTGCAAATCCTCGGAAAAAATTAGATAAATTTACATATTACTATATATCTTAACTTAAAACCACACCTACACGGCCTACGTATTTCCATTATTTCTTGTAATACTTTTGTGTGTGGGTCATCTACTATGTATACACATTTATGGCTATTGAGTATACGATGATTGTAAAGATATCCTGTAAATATCAGTCCATATTGGCTCACCATGTCACTTGTTTGAGTTTCAAACCAAACCATGGTTCTCTGAAAGAGGGAGTAGCACTGTACTCTATTGAAGGTAACGTGTGTGCCCCGCCCATGTGTGGTACGTGTCAATATTGAAAACCGTGTCCAATGTTATGCCTTTCATTAATATTCATTATTCATGTCAAAATGTGGATAAAAAGTACAATTTTGTGCATTTAAATATTTCTATTAAAAACGATCGCTTGCAAGTGTATTCTATTTGCTGGAAGTGGGTTTTGGAGGAATATATCGTGATGATACTGTTTGATTTAATACAAATATTAGAACCTACTCACAGCCAATACAAGCTCTTGTGATTCCACACTCTCCAGCTATTTTTAACTAAGAATTGCACATAAAAGATACTTCGGACATGCATTCAACTCACTAAAGCTGAGTCAGTGTCACGTGACCACTCTTATTTGCATAGATACGCAGATAAATAGTCCCTGCACCCCAGCCTCATCACATCCACGGCTGAATTCACAGGGTAAGTTGCCAAGTTTTTTTTAAAAGGAGTATTTTATTTTTAAACTCATATGTGTTTTGTCTAATTGATACAGAATTTATTTAAAGGTGTTTTGCGTTAAGAATAAAAATAAATTTTATCTTCTGGCTTTAAGGTTTTTGTAAGATGCATGTAATTAATTCTACAGCTAAAAAGTTTGGGAAACCTTTGGAGATGAGACTACAAATCACTCTTGTTATATTTTACACGTTAAGTAAGTTATTTGTTTGTTACATGCATAACATTGTTTTTTTTTTAAACTGATGCTATCAATACACCTTTTAAAACATATTTTAAATAAATTTCAATTCCATTATTAAAATCTTAAATAGATGTGGGGAGAATTGGTGTTGAAAACATGTTAGCAATAAATCTCAACTACGAGTTTTTCCACATTATAATGTATCCGCTAAAGCTATTTGTCTTATGTACCAACACATTACATTTGCCAGTCTTGAATAATGGAAACAGTGCCACTTGTTTGTGAGTCCCAAGAAGGGTCGACACAATAAGTAGTAAAAACATTTTTCACAATCTAAATGGATATTCTGTGTCAGTGTATAGGTAGTTTGGTACCAACTACTTGTTTATCATCGCGTTTTCGGAAAATGGTTTTGGACACTTAGTCAAGTGATTGAGTAGACGGGATGGCGCAGTGATGAGCGCGCTCAGCTTCGGATAAGTAACTCCGGGTTTCGCACCCGCCTTGGTCTCAGAAACTATATCTGTAGAGAAAAGTCCTAAATGCAGAATGGTCTGGGTGCAATGCTTCACTGAACAGTACTACCCATGGTTTGCTAGTTCCAGCAGATGCTTTCAAGTACCACCACCATTCTGTACGGACATTCTCTCTGCAATATTAACTTGCAGCCGTAATGTAAGCGAAATATTATTGAAAGCGGTGTTTAATCACAAATCACCTCACCTCTCCTCAAACGGAAGAAGCTAAAAATCTCGAAAATGTTCAACAACCAGCCAACCAACTTTAGTTATGTTTCCCCAAACTCAGGAGCTAGTAATTCGTATTTGATCTGTAAGGTAGGGACATAATTTCGGCAGTGTCGATGTCACGGCGTTGTTTTCTCCGTAAACTTAGCTGAAATTCGAATATTTCAATAAAACTACTAATAACAAAAGGCTAATGAATTATTTTAATACTTATTTCACAAAACCCTTTTCCACAAGAACCCCAGGGCACTTCGCTATTTTAAAACACGTAAGAGATGCATGGACACTTTATCCTTGGTTCAAGATCTCGTAACTCATCTACTGAACCGACGATAAAAACCAAAAAGACTTTTGTACGATTTCATTTCATTTAACTCTTATTCTAGTTATCATTCAAATTGACTTTACCAGTGACAGGAGAGTGTGTTGGTCTGTCGTTCCTGAAGTAGGATCTAAACCATATCTAAACCATATCTAAACCATATCTAAACCATTTTTAAACCATATCTAAACCATATCTAAACCATATCTAAACAATATTTAAACCATATCTAAACCACATCTAAACCATATCTAAACAATATCGAAACCATATCTAAACCATATCTAAACCATATCTAAACCATATCTAAACTAACGAGCAAAAGAAAGTATATCACTCACTTGTTTTCGATTAATTCCATTTTGAGATGCATTTGATTATGGCACGATACAATAATCCTTTCGGCGCTAGTTTGAATGATTTAATGGATGACTGGTTATTTCTTTTAATTAAAATATCATTTTTAAAGAAGACAGGGGTAAATTGAAAATGAAACTTACACAAACATTGTTGTAAATGTGTGCAGAACTAGGCAAATTTATTGATTTTCACATAGACTATGTGTTTTATGTCAATTAATAGTTGTAATTTAACAAAATTAATTTGGGGGATTTTTTTAAAAAGTTTAAATCCATGAACTTATTAAATTTTGAAGTCAAATCTTATAAATAAATATACTCGAACCTGATGTTTTGAAAAGGTTTCGATTCTCCAAATTCACAAATTTGTAACAATTAGAGCTGTACTATTTACGCGTATGAAGACACAAAATGTCAAATCAAAACGTCTTTGGATTATTAGCTCCGCCTACAACGCGTTCATCAGCCAATGAAAATCCACAATGCAACGATCCATGAACTAAATATGATGTGACGTCAGGAAATTAAGTTCATGCAGGTATGAACTGAATCCCTGTGACAGTGTTCAGCGAATCAGATTCATGCAAAGCAATTGCAATTGCAATATTCTTTGACTGATTTAAAGTTTTTGAATAATTTCCGACGTCGAAAACTCGAGAAATTTGACATTGGAAAGCATTTGACGCCAGTCTATTACAAACAACATGATTTAATTGGACTCACGTCTAATGATCTGTTATAATTATTAAATCAAAGAATTTGCTAAGTAGCAGTTTACTCAATACACTCGGTTTAAATATCTTTATTCACGGGTATGTATGTGTTACGTTGTATATGTTTGCAGACCACAATCATGGTATTCACGGGTATGTATGTGTTACGTTGTATATGTTGGCATGCTACAATCATGGTATTCACGTGTATGTATGTGTTACGTCGTATATGTTTGCAGACCACAATCATGGTATTCAAACTTCTTCTCCTGGCGCTGGTGCCCCTTGCTCTGGCATCTCCAGAGGACATGATGCAGGCGTGGGAAATGATGCAAGGAGGAGGAGGAGGGGGCAGTGGAGAGGGCTCGGGCATGAGCATGGGAGGAGGAGGAGGCATGTCCGGAGAGGAGCACTATGCCGGGGACAACGATGGATGTGAGAGCAAAGAGGAAGCCATGAAGAAGAAGTTCATGATGTGGAAGAAGTGGAGCAAGATGATGAAGGAGAAGGAGATGATGGAGAAGAAGATGAAGATGAAGGAGGAGATGGAGAAGATGAAGAAGTTCAAGAAGTTCGTGGAGATGACCCAGCACAAGAAGGAAGAGGAAGCCATGGATCAGAAGAAGAAGATGTGGCAGATGTGGCAGAAGTACGAGATGATGAAGAAGAAGAAGGAGCACGAGGAGGAGTTCCAGGAGCTCGTGGAGGGATTCCAGGGACAGAAACACAAGTACGCCTTCTCGCTCACCCACCACTTCCTCATGCTCTGCAAGTGCGGCGAGGTCAACTACCAGATGAGCAAGTGAGTAAAAAATATACTTGGTTTAAACATTTATTTCAATAAAAATTAAATCGGGAATGGCAAACAAGCAAACACTGCTTATGTGAATGCGGCTCCCGAACATATAAGTAACTTCGTTAAACGTGACGTACACATGGATAGAATACACAAACACATCAATATATACAGATATGGTGGATTTGAAAGAAAAAAAACAATTACTAAGTAATATTAATTATTATTCAAAAATATGTTTTTAGCATAATATAATGATGTCAGCATAATATATATATCATGATATAGGTAACATCGTATCAGCTAGGCACGGCACATGCGTGTACACGAAAATGAATCAATACTTATGAATATTCCAAAACTCTCTTTGATGATTATTATCCAACTGGGTACAGATTTTGATAGTTCTTTTAATAGTTGACCTGTTCTGATGAGCAAGTGAGTACGGATAGACATAGACGTACACGTCGTTGATTGACGTGATGAGTCAGAGGGTTAATTAACTGATGAATATGTGATGAATTGAGGTATAATTCGTGGTTACAAAGGCTGATTCTTGCGGTGACTCTGTGAAATTGGCGATTTGATCAGTGAGATTTAATGGGTGGCTTGATAACCTTAAGTTGTCCATCAACTATTGATTCGATGTACTTTGAAAAGGTATAGTGTATGAGTTGAAAACTAGATGAACAGCTGAGAATAGACCTAGATGATGATTATATCTTGAAGGTAACTTCGTAAGTCGCTTAATGAAAGGGTGTTAGTTTTTTCTGAGGTTGTTAAACTCTGGACTGCAATAACAGGTGCGTGGATGGTGAGAATACACGGATATTGATTCCTAAAGAAGAAGAGGCGGGAATGAATATGATTGAATTAAAGAAAACATTTGGTAGGAATAATTATTGAGTCTTCAAATATTTTGATATTATTGAATTATCGCATGGTGTTAATTTCTGGATTGAGAGAGAATGAGACATAGCCATAGAAGACAGCACATAGCACGTTGTAACTCACAATTTAATGACAAATACTCTTAACTACAGGATGTTCATGGACGAGGGTATGAACGGGATGGGCGGGATGAACAGCACAGACATGATGGAGGGTATGGCGGAGGAGAGCATCATGGACGCCTGGGCGTCTGGGGACATGATGGAGGTGGCCAAGAAGATGAAGATGATGAGCAAGGAGCAGCAGAAGAAACTCTACATGTCCGGACTCATCAAGTCCATGTGCACCGGGGCCAAGACCTACATCATGCACGCCAGGAAGTTCGAGGAGCAGTACATGATGAACATGGACCCACCAACCACCCCAGACGGTACGTAGACTTATACTGAGTTAGTGATCTCTGATGGTATATAGGACCCACCAACCACCCCAGACGGTACGTAGACTTATACTGAGTTAGTGGTCTCTGATGGTATGAAGGACCCACCAACCACCCCAGACGGTACGTTGGTGTAGACTTATACTGAGTTAGTGGTCTCTGATGGTATGAAGGACCCACCAACCACCCCAGACGGTATGTTGGTGTAGACTTATACTGAGTTAGTGGTCTCTGATGGTATGAAGGACCCACCAACCACCCCAGACGGTACGTTGGTGTAGACGTATACTGAGTTAGTGATATCCACCCACCAACCACCCCAGACGGTACGTTGGTGTAGACTTATACTGAGTTAGTGATATCCACCCACCAACCACCCCAGACGGTATGTTGGTGTAGACTTATACTGAGTTAGTGGTCTCTGATGGTATGAAGGACCCACCAACCACCCCAGACGGTACGTAGACTTATACTGAGTTAGTGATCTCTGATGGTATATAGGACCCACCAACCACCCCAGACGGTACGTAGACTTATACTGAGTTAGTGGTCTCTGATGGTATGAAGGACCCACCAACCACCCCAGACGGTACGTTGGTGTAGACTTATACTGAGTTAGTGGTCTCTGATGGTATGAAGGACCCACCAACCACCCCAGACGGTATGTTGGTGTAGACTTATACTGAGTTAGTGGTCTCTGATGGTATGAAGGACCCACCAACCACCCCAGACGGTACGTTGGTGTAGACGTATACTGAGTTAGTGATATCCACCCACCAACCACTCCAGACGGTACGTTGGTGTAGACTTATACTGAGTTAGTGATATCCACCCACCAACCACCCCAGACGGTATGTTGGTGTAGACTTATACTGAGTTAGTGATATCCACCCACCAACCACCCCAGACGGTATGTTGGTGTAGACTTATACTGAGTTAGTGGTCTCTGATGGTATGAAGGACCCACCAACCACCCCAGACGGTACGTTGGTGTAGACTTATACTGAGTTAGTGATATCCACCCACCAACCACCCCAGACGGTACGTTGGTGTAGACTTATACTGAGTTAGTGGTCTCTGATGGTATGAAGGACCCACCAACCACCCCAGACGGTACGTTGGTGTAGACTTATACTGAGTTAGTGATATCCACCCACCAACCACCCCAGACGGTATGTTGGTGTAGACTTATACTGAGTTAGTGATATCCACCCACCAACCACCCCAGACGGTATGTTGGTGTAGACTTATACTGAGTTAGTGGTCTCTGATGGTATGAAGGACCCACCAACCACCCCAGACGGTACGTTGGTGTAGACTTATACTGAGTTAGTGATATCCACCCACCAACCACCCCAGACGGTACGTTGGTGTAGACTTATACTGAGTTAGTGGTCTCTGATGGTATGAAGGACCCACCAACCACCCCAGACGGTACGTTGGTGTAGACTTATACTGAGTTAGTGATATCCACCCACCAACCACCCCAGACGGTACGTTGGTGTAGACTTATACTGAGTTAGTGATATCCACCCACCAACCACCCGAAGGACCCACCAACCACCCCAGACGGTACGTTGGTGTAGACTTATACTGAGTTAGTGATATCCACCCACCAACCACCCCAGACGGTACGTTGGTGTAGACTTATACTGAGTTAGTGGTCTCTGATGGTATGAAGGACCCACCAACCACCCCAGACGGTACGTTGGTGTAGACTTATACTGAGTTAGTGATATCCACCCACCAACCACCCCAGACGGTACGTTGGTGTAGACTTATACTGAGTTAGTGATATCCACCCACCAACCACCCCAGACGGTATGTTGGTGTAGACTTATACTGAGTTAGTGATCTCTGATGGTATGAACACACACCTCTCATTATATTTGATTGTGTTAAATTACGAAACTTAAGTTTTACAATTGAATGAGGTTAGGGCTAGAACCTTCAAAGACTTGATCCAAAACAATTGTTCAATCGGTATGTTGTTTGATCACACGGTAAGGCTTAGGTATGCTAAGGTATGAGTAATCGAAGTGGTATTTCCCGTTCGATGTATACCTGTAGAATAAAGTTTAGTTCTCATAAAGTACGTTGAACTAGGGTTGGTGTAGAAAAAAACGAAATAAGTTGCCGTTAGACTATACTGGCGTAAACAAGATAGGGAACAGTAAGGGTTTGTGTCTGGCAAGGACGCGTTAACTGGGTGGGCAAAAACTACTTTGAGACTTAAACCTGACAACTTATTGACTGGACTGAAAATATACACTGTTTTCTCTTTGTACCAAACAAACATACTGAAACGGAACAGTGTGTTAAATACGAAATTGGGGAAAAATGATAAATATGTGAAGTATTTATAGTCTAGTGAAGTCAAGTTGAAAACATGTATTTAACTCTCTGCTAGCATGCCTTCATATACCCAAACTTGTTAATTTTAGTAAAATATACAAAACGTTCTTTCTTTGTTTCAGGCATGATGGGATAGAATGTCTACAGTTGGGGTCAACTACTGCGTGCTCATTTTTCATGTTTTATAATAAAACACATTAACTTGTTCTCCTTTCTTGTTTATGGTTCTTTACAATGATAATAATCTAGAATGATACATGTGACAGCTCATCATGTACACAGAGACAGTAGACAGAATGACGTCACCGTCACAGATACAGCAGATAGAATTACATCACCGTCACAGAGACAGTAGACAGTAGACAGAAGGACGTTACCGTCACAGATACAGTAGACAGAAGGACGTCACCGTTACAGATACAGTAGACAGAATGACATCACCGTCACAGATACAGTAGACAGAAGGACGTCACCGTCACAGATACAGTAGATAGAATTACATCACCGTCACAGAGACAGTAGACAGTAGACAGAAGGACGTTACCGTCACAGATACAGTAGACAGAAGGACGTCACCGTCACAGAGACAATATATAGTAGACAGAAGGACGTTACCGTCACAGATACAGTAGACAGAAAGACGTCACCGTCACAGAGACAGTAGACAGAATGACGTCACCGTCACAGATACAGTAGACAGAAAGACGTCACCGCCACAGAGACAGTAGACAGAAGGACGTCACCGTCACAGAGACAGTAGACAGAAGGACGTCACCGTCTAGAGTAGGAGGTTGAACACAGACATCATTAGTTTTGTGAAGCATTGACGAATGTTTCTTCCTCCTCCTGAGTCTTCTGAACTGCCATAGTTGGTTAGGGTTGACATTTGGAAAGGGGGCATGCTTGATATTTGGAAAGGGGGCATGCTTGATATTTGGAAAGGGGGCATTCTGATATTTGGAAAGGGGGCATGCTTGATATTTGGAAAGGGGGCATACTTGATATTTGGAAAGGAGGCATGCTTGATATTTGTAAAGGAGGCATACTTGATATTTGGAAAGGGAGCATGCTTGATATTTGGAAAGGGGGCATACTTGATATTTGGAAAGGGAGCATGCTTGATATTTGGAAAGGGGGCATGCTTGATATTTGGAAAGGTGACAGTGGGAAATTGGTTAACTTAACGAAGACAAGTCTTGTTAGTTCTTCATGACGAGGTAAACGTATTGTTATTATCCATGGGGTCCTTGGTCCAGCAGAAGTTTTGAAGGTAATAATTCTTGCTGTAGATGATCTCCCATTTGTTTGTCCCCTCATCATTCTACAGTTAAAGAAGGGACAAGGAGACGACCAGTCATATCGCATATATTTTCATACGATGCCGTAGGGCAACAGTTTTCGTCATAATGGTTAAACTATGACGTCACAATGGCAGCGTCCCGCCAGTCATGGTCTATAACCTACTTCCAATTGAGCTTCAGAGGTGAGGTTAGGGACTGGTCATTTATTACAGGGGGGGGTGGGCCGGTGATTTTTGGGGGTGGGTCACTAAAAAATAAGACTGCCTTTGGGGGTGGGTCATAAAAAAATAAGACAGTCTTTAGGGGTGGGTCATTAAATAACATGACAATAGTTTAATATGAGGATCTCCAACATTAATTATTTGATTATTAAAAAAGCAGACAACAATTTAAAACAACTTAGGTTAAAAATGTGAACAAAGTGGGATTTGAACTTGTGTCAAGTTGATACCCCTCAGGGTTGAAAAACAACACCTCTAGTGAGGGTGGGAGAGTTATCTCCCCTGTCTGGTCAAAGTCACGTCAAGGACAGTGCTTGTGTTTGAGATCTGGAGATGACAGGAGAGTATTTATAATGAAATAATAAGGTAAGTTGTGATTCCATTTTAAAAACATACTAAATTCCCAAAGGTTACACATGTCTGACTGGCTTTTTTTCAGTATAAAATGCAGATCTAGAGTTAAATCATGATCCAGAGATTAAAATTTTCGATCAACAAAACTTCAATGAGTGATAACATGCATCATCATGCTAGATCCACTCTAATGATAGATTTCAAATGTCATATGCAAAATCAAAGTATATAGTGTTGAGAACTGTTCTTTGCTTCATTTGTTTTCTGATCTATTAAAAAAGGAAAATAATGCTTAGCTACACCTGTTTTATTGTAGACCTACTACATGAACAATATGGTCATGAACCCCATATTATCGTGGCAAACCCCTTTCTGCCCCTAGTGCTATAAATCTAGAGAATACTTATTTTTAAACAGAAACACTCAATAAATTAATAAAACAAGTGCAGCAGAATTTAGATTTAATATTAAATATTGTCAAATATGAAGTTTAAACAGTGAGTATTATGGTGAGTGACCCTATTATAGTGGCAAAATCATTTCTGTCCAAACGACTCATCTAGAGTTCCTATTTTTGTAGAACACTTAACAAATAAATAAACAAAATGCAGCAGCATCGAAAAAAGTAAAACTTATGAAATATAAAGTACTATTTTTCTAACATTTGTTGTGATTTGAAGTCTACAGTGTAATTTACATTTTAAAAAATTTCTGAATGCGTCTCAGTGAAGAAAAACATTCTGTTTTTTTTAAATATTGTCAATTGGGTTCTTACTTTTGTTAGTTAAATACTAATAAATAGGTAATAGATACTTATCAATCAGAAATGTGTAAATGGAAGAGGTATTGATGGTTTCACTGGCGCAATGCTTTGCAAAACTTACTACTTTTAATATACAGTATTAAAACCAAGAAATTTTATGTACCTGCCATATTTCAGTGGAATGTTAAAAAGGTATCAAATAGACAGTGGATAATAATTTTCATCATATCATTAGTACATGATTGAACACAATGTTCAGATAATTCAAAATCAACAAAACTTATACATTATTAAAACCTACAATAGTAAAATCTTAGCCTTTTTCGAACACATTGTCAAAGCTTTCCTTTAAAAAATGTCTTCCCAATGAGACTTGGGCATTACACTTGTATGCAATAACAATTCTTGTTTAGTTTTGCAAAAAAATATTTTTAATGATACAATAACATTGAAAATAATTTTTTTTATTTCTAACGAGTTTAATTTGGTCATTTACTAAGAAATATATAAAGAATCTTACCCAAGTGTCCTCTGATATCAAATATATATATCAACTCGAGTTAACTGGCGATAGTGATGTCAAACATCATAAAGATAATTTATCACACAAACCTGTGTTCCACAGGAAATATCGTTTGTGTGAGATCCTAGGAGATATCGTTCTGCCAGTAGATTTTGCACAATGCCCTGTCACCGTCAACTACATAACATCACAATGCTATGATGTCATAATCATGATGATGTCACAATGCTATGACCTCACTGCACTGGAAGTCAAATGGCAGAGATATGCTCAGAGAATGAACACTATTTTCACTTAAATGTAATAAGAATAATTTTGGATGATAAATAGAATCTCACCCTTGTGTCTGCTGATATCAAATATATCAACGCTCGTTGATAAAAGTACAAATATTCTCGGCAAGCCTCGGATATTTGTAACTTTTATCAACTTGTGTTGATATATTTGATATCAGAAGACACTTGGGTGAGATTCTCTATGTATTCAAACATTTGATGCCAAATAAACAGTTATTTTATCGTTTGTTGCTTTTGTTTGTCAATATTCTGACAGATGACAGTTTGTACTATTTAGGTGTCACTTATTTTTATGGTATTTGTCTTTTTAAAATAACGACAATACAACATATGCCACAATGTTATATTTTACTGATTACCAAACACAGATTTAAACAACTATATTTAAACAGAAATTTTCAAATGTTTAAAGTTTTTACATTCATATGTTATTGTGTATGTCACCAATATTCAGGGTTCAAAATTAACACTAGTCCGGCAGCTCATGGCTAGTGAAAAAGAAGCTGGGCTAGTATCTTTCATAGATATGAGTTTAGTTATATATGTCTTAATAGCAACATTTGTGCAGTATAAAAAAAATCAATGATGGTCAGGATTGTATTAGTTTTCTTGGAAATGTGCATGTAAATTGATAAATACCCATTACTCCTTCTGCGTTCAGATTTATGACTCGTGTAAATAAAGAAGTTGAAAATGTGACTGTTCCAGTTCTTGATGAAGACATGACATGTTTTGTTGTGAGACCAAAACATTATGTTGGAAGTTCAGGTTCTATCTGGGCTTCAGATGTTGTCAAGTTACGATGTGAGAAACCTGAGCTATTTGAAGTACCCCAACAAAAAGAACACTTCTTGCCTTTGGCTGTGAAAACATTTTGTTCTGTGATTTCACTTAATGTGAAATACTATATGGATACCACAGAGGAAGATGATGTTGCGTGTGTAACTCAAACAAAAGACTGTGAGTTTCGTCAATATGAACTGATGAGAGTTATCTCACTTCAAAATAGCATCAACCGTGCAATGCATGTGTGGCAAACAAATAGTGTGGACATCACTCAAGCTATTGAAGAAGGATTGAACAGTATTCATGAACTGAATGAGGGTCTTGAAACAGTTGTAAGAAGTCTCAATAACTGTATACATGGTGATGAACTGAAGCAGGAAATACTCTCCCTTAACCCTTACGTTGCGTATATATATTTTACCATTTTTAGCCCCTGTGGCGGAATTTACAGGCTCGCAGCTCGCAGCAGTAGTTTGAGCTTAGGCACTAACGAGCTCTGCTGGCGGAATTTCCAGGCGGCGATTCCGGTACCGTTTTTACGAAATATGCCGCATCTACATGGCGAATAAGGACTATATACGGGCGTTCAATACAAATTCAAGTAGCGACGCCCGTACACAAATGGCTAATTCACACCCGAAACTTTGAATGAATTTTCTATGATTTTTCGTTTTCATTCTATTACTTTCGAAAGATTGTCTTTAATTCGGGCCTCGTAACATCATAAATACCAAACGAAAAAAAATCCATTTATATACAGAATTGAAGACAAGATGTCTAGCTTCACAATGATATAAAAATTATTAGAATGCGACCTTTGGTTATAATTCTATAGCTATGTAAAGTTTGTCTTTATTTCCACCTATAAAATCGTCAATACTTACAACATGTATGCGGCATTGCAAACAGTCGTTCATCGCACTTTTCCAAGAAATCATAATCTCGAACCAGTTGACAAATAAGCACATGTCAACCCAAATATGGTTATGTTGTTTGACTTTTCAAATAAACGCTAACCTCGAACCATAACTGATGAAAATATGTTGATTAGTTTGTGTGCCGTTTGGTTTCACATGCCTCTCAGAAAGGTAAAATTGTATCTTTATTTCTGTGAATAAATCTGCGCATTTTATATAGAATAAAAGATTATTCTTTTCGGTTTATTGTGATATAAAAATTATGAAAATGCATTCAGTATTTTAGCCGTGATAAGGGACTGGTCATTTATTATAGGGGGGGGTGGGCCGGTGAAATTTGTCCCAAGTATGTCAAAACTAACATTGACCCACCCCCAACAGCTGTCATGATTTTTCATGACCCCCCACTGATGAATGTCATATTTTGTTATGACCCACCCCTACAATATTTAGATTTTTAACATAGTAAGTTTCCCCAACTTTACATGACATGTACATAAAAATAGGGAGTGGCATTCACATAAGCAGTGTTTGCTTGTTTTCCAATCCCGATTTCATTTTCATAGAAATGAAAACATGTTTAAACCATAAAAATAGAGCCATATTGGCTCTGAAGCTCATTTGTTATTATGTTATTCATCATCAGGAAAAGATTAAGATATAAAAAAACAAGGCATTGTTCAGTCATCAAATTTAAAATTTATCATCAAAATTGTTTACACATTAATCTACACTCATTATTAATATTATAGACTTTTGCATTCCATTGTTTGATTCTTATAAATTTGTATTCTGGAAATATCAACGTTATTACATATTGAAAAGGAGCCCTGATCTGTTTCGGAGAATCCCATTTCTCATTTGCTCCTTTTCAATATTTAATAAAAGGTTGATATTTTATGAATAAATTCTCTTGAGCATCTGAGTGTAAGACTTAATCAGTCTCACATGCTATATACATAAACTGTGACACAACACAGACAATTGCAATTACATAATCATTCAAACCCTGAACTCACAGCCAGTGAATTATATAATTAGTTTTGTTTATAGTTGTTTTCCCCACACTTATTTATTTTTCTGTGCTATAGAAGATGAACATAGGTGTGGTGTCTCCATCTTGTGTAGCTACTTCTAATAATCATTTCACAACCAATTTTTGCCTTAAATGCAACACCGCTTTTTACCACTTAGGATAATTGGTTTGTGTAATAACTAATAAGATGTTTTACCCTCTAAAGTAAATATAAATGGCATAAACTATCATTGTAAATGGGAAATTTGCAAAAAAAACATGCTACAGCCCCTTTAAAGTTTGTGATAAATGTATATTTTATGCTTCACCTTCTGAACAAGATTTTTCCTTTATAGCATATTTATAATCAGTTTCTGTAACGGGGGTTCTGCTTCACTTTTCTTCCTGATCTGGTATACGAAACTGGTTGTAATCTATTACATATCCTCCCTGTATCAGACTCGCTTGAATCAGAACCAACTTCACCATACACCAAATCATCATCACTATTATCAGAAGATGTATATGATGTATCACTGTCTGTGTTCGATTTCGCTTCCCTGGAAAGACCTGACTCACAAGCAAGATGTTTGGCAATATCTGCCTTTAGTGCAAGGACTTTCTTAACTTTTGATATTCCCTTTGGCAATTTCAGGTTATTTGATTGAATATACTTGTCAAGTTCATCAACACGAAGTTTTCCAATTTTGTTTTCATGAAAAAGCTGTTCCCAGTTGTAGTCTCCAGCAGTTTTTGCTAGTGAAGCTTTCTTCAAAACTGACCTCTCTCTGGTTTTCCGTCTTCTGGCAAGTTCCATTGTCTCCAGATGTTTTATATATGACCCAACTAAATCCTCTTGAACAATGAACTTGTTGGAAAACTCTTTCACTTTAACATGATCATTTGAGGTTATGTTCCCATCTTTAAACATTTGCTTCAGTTGAGCACGTGGCTGCATGTCATCCGGTGTCCGAGGGAGACCTTCACTCATGATAACTGGTGTCTAATCATAGGATTTATAGTGATAACTTGGCAGTCGGGTATCATTAGGGTATGGTTGAGGACATGGGTTAAGTTGTGTTCCTACCCACCCTGTAGCACAGAAATGACAAATGTTTTCTGAATTGTTTTGGCACCTAAATCTAATGAACTCATTGTACAGTTCTCCTTTTAAATAATGATCCCTTCTAAAACTTTCAAGTTTCTTAAAGTATGAATGACCAGGAACACTTGTTTTTTTGGAAAATGGAGCTGATATATATTTGTTCAAGTATTCTCTGTTCCAAAAGAATGCATGGTTTGTTTTTTCTGTTACAAATGCTGACATCAACCCATGAGGACCAGGTGCACTATCTATTCTCATCTGCACTTCATCAGCCAGTTTCCAGACTGTATTTTCCATAGTTTCCTCTTGCATTTTGGTAACCTCCGATTCATTTAAACTTTCCACCATTTCTGAAGATAGCCCAGCAAATGGATCCATAGAGGGCACTGGAAGAGCTCCTCCATCAACAACGGCATCACCAGCTGCTGCATTGCTCCTTTCTGCCTCACAAGGGTCATCTGTCGCTCTGTGCACCCTTAGTTCCCAATCCAAGTTGAACAGTCTCACAATTTCACAACTTCTGAACTGGACTTCATTGTTATTTACACCAACTCCAGGTCCAGCATCTGTTAAGAACAGGATTCTTGGTCTGACAGATGTTAAGCCAATCTGATCAATTTTCTTTTGTAAATTTTGACACATGATCTTAAGGGAGAGTATTTCCTGCTTCAGTTCATCACCATGTATACAGTTATTGAGACTTCTTACAACTGTTTCAAGACCCTCATTCAGTTCATGAATACTGTTCAATCCTTCTTCAATAGCTTGAGTGATGTCCACACTATTTGTTTGCCACACATGCATTGCACGGTTGATGCTATTTTGAAGTGAGATAACTCTCATCAGTTCATATTGACGAAACTCACAGTCTTTTGTTTGAGTTACACACGCAACATCATCTTCCTCTGTGGTATCCATATAGTATTTCACATTAAGTGAAATCACAGAACAAAATGTTTTCACAGCCAAAGGCAAGAAGTGTTCTTTTTGTTGGGGTACTTCAAATAGCTCAGGTTTCTCACATCGTAACTTGACAACATCTGAAGCCCAGATAGAACCTGAACTTCCAACATAATGTTTTGGTCTCACAACAAAACATGTCATGTCTTCATCAAGAACTGGAACAGTCACATTTTCAACTTCTTTATTTACACGAGTCATAAATCTGAACGCAGAAGGAGTAATGGGTATTTATCAATTTACATGCACATTTCCAAGAAAACTAATACAATCCTGACCATCATTGATTTTTTTTATACTGCACAAATGTTGCTATTAAGACATATATAACTAAACTCATATCTATGAAAGATACTAGCCCAGCTTCTTTTTCACTAGCCATGAGCTGCCGGACTAGTGTTAATTTTGAACCCTGAATATTGGTGACATACACAATAACATATGAATGTAAAAACTTTAAACATTTGAAAATTTCTGTTTAAATATAGTTGTTTAAATCTGTGTTTGGTAATCAGTAAAATATAACATTGTGGCATATGTTGTATTGTCGTTATTTTAAAAAGACAAATACCATAAAAATAAGTGACACCTAAATAGTACAAACTGTCATCTGTCAGAATATTGACAAACAAAAGCAACAAACGATAAAATAACTGTTTATTTGGCATCAAATGTTTGAATACATAGAGAATCTCACCCAAGTGTCTTCTGATATCAAATATATCAACACAAGTTGATAAAAGTTACAAATATCCGAGGCTTGCCGAGAATATTTGTACTTTTATCAACGAGCGTTGATATATTTGATATCAGCAGACACAAGGGTGAGATTCTATTTATCATCCAAAATTATTCTTATTACATTTAAGTGAAAATAGTGTTCATTCTCTGAGCATATCTCTGCCATTTGACTTCCAGTGCAGTGAGGTCATAGCATTGTGACATCATCATGATTATGACATCATAGCATTGTGATGTTATGTAGTTGACGGTGACAGGGCATTGTGCAAAATCTACTGGCAGAACGATATCTCCTAGGATCTCACACAAACGATATTTCCTGTGGAACACAGGTTTGTGTGATAAATTATCTTTATGATGTTTGACATCACTATCGCCAGTTAACTCGAGTTGATATATATATTTGATATCAGAGGACACTTGGGTAAGATTCTTTATATATTTCTTAGTAAATGACCAAATTAAACTCGTTAGAAATAAAAAAAATTATTTTCAATGTTATTGTATCATTAAAAATATTTTTTTGCAAAACTAAACAAGAATTGTTATTGCATACAAGTGTAATGCCCAAGTCTCATTGGGAAGACATTTTTTAAAGGAAAGCTTTGACAATGTGTTCGAAAAAGGCTAAGATTTTACTATTGTAGGTTTTAATAATGTATAAGTTTTGTTGATTTTGAATTATCTGAACATTGTGTTCAATCATGTACTAATGATATGATGAAAATTATTATCCACTGTCTATTTGATACCTTTTTAACATTCCACTGAAATATGGCAGGTACATAAAATTTCTTGGTTTTAATACTGTATATTAAAAGTAGTAAGTTTTGCAAAGCATTGCGCCAGTGAAACCATCAATACCTCTTCCATTTACACATTTCTGATTGATAAGTATCTATTACCTATTTATTAGTATTTAACTAACAAAAGTAAGAACCCAATTGACAATATTTAAAAAAAACAGAATGTTTTTCTTCACTGAGACGCATTCAGAAATTTTTTAAAATGTAAATTACACTGTAGACTTCAAATCACAACAAATGTTAGAAAAATAGTACTTTATATTTCATAAGTTTTACTTTTTTCGATGCTGCTGCATTTTGTTTATTTATTTGTTAAGTGTTCTACAAAAATAGGAACTCTAGATGAGTCGTTTGGACAGAAATGATTTTGCCACTATAATAGGGTCACTCACCATAATACTCACTGTTTAAACTTCATATTTGACAATATTTAATATTAAATCTAAATTCTGCTGCACTTGTTTTATTAATTTATTGAGTGTTTCTGTTTAAAAATAAGTATTCTCTAGATTTATAGCACTAGGGGCAGAAAGGGGTTTGCCACGATAATATGGGGTTCATGACCATATTGTTCATGTAGTAGGTCTACAATAAAACAGGTGTAGCTAAGCATTATTTTCCTTTTTTAATAGATCAGAAAACAAATGAAGCAAAGAACAGTTCTCAACACTATATACTTTGATTTTGCATATGACATTTGAAATCTATCATTAGAGTGGATCTAGCATGATGATGCATGTTATCACTCATTGAAGTTTTGTTGATCGAAAATTTTAATCTCTGGATCATGATTTAACTCTAGATCTGCATTTTATACTGAAAAAAAGCCAGTCAGACATGTGTAACCTTTGGGAATTTAGTATGTTTTTAAAATGGAATCACAACTTACCTTATTATTTCATTATAAATACTCTCCTGTCATCTCCAGATCTCAAACACAAGCACTGTCCTTGACGTGACTTTGACCAGACAGGGGAGATAACTCTCCCACCCTCACTAGAGGTGTTGTTTTTCAACCCTGAGGGGTATCAACTTGACACAAGTTCAAATCCCACTTTGTTCACATTTTTAACCTAAGTTGTTTTAAATTGTTGTCTGCTTTTTTAATAATCAAATAATTAATGTTGGAGATCCTCATATTAAACTATTGTCATGTTATTTAATGACCCACCCCTAAAGACTGTCTTATTTTTTTATGACCCACCCCCAAAGGCAGTCTTATTTTTTAGTGACCCACCCCCAAAAATCACCGGCCCACCCCCCCCTGTAATAAATGACCAGTCCCTAAATGTTTTAGAAGTTGTGAAAATCGCCGATTGTTTCAAAATTTATGAAGTGTAAACATGACCTTTTTCACGGCGCTTGCTGTGTCTTTATTATTTTTTTGAGATTTTCAAATTTTATATGGGAATGTAGTCCATTGTTTCCCCTTTATTTTGCCGTATTTTTTTTTGAAAACAAACAATTCGCTCACATGATATGAAGTGCGGGAGTAAGGCGAGTTAGCGATTTTTTTCCCCGTCTCGCGAGATGCGAGGCAGATAGCAGTCTCGGGCGAGGCAAACCCGAGGCAATACAAACACGTGGGTGAAAATAGCCTCAAGCGAATTAATGCTTCGGGGGCTAAGCCCGACAAAATTGGCCTTTTGTAAAGCTAATTATCAATGCGTTACGGGTCAACAATGCACACACAATTTGGTGTGAATTTTACTTGATATTTCGACCGGACATTCACACAGACTCGTTATCGTGGCTATCTGCGAGATGTATGTAAACAAGTTTTCATGTGGCGATATACGGACACACTTCGTCTCGCATTTCGCCTGGGGGGCAAATATAATTATTACTGACCCGGTAAATGCACTAAGTCCAACGTACGGGTCTCGCCAAGGGTTCTAACATTTTTCTCTATGAGCCTCCCGGATAATTACGGGACCCGCAAGTTAAGGGTTAAGATCATGTGTCAAAATTTACAAAAGAAAATTGATCAGATTGGCTTAACATCTGTCAGACCAAGAATCCTGTTCTTAACAGATGCTGGACCTGGAGTTGGTGTAAATAACAATGAAGTCCAGTTCAGAAGTTGTGAAATTGTGAGACTGTTCAACTTGGATTGGGAACTAAGGGTGCACAGAGCGACAGATGACCCTTGTGAGGCAGAAAGGAGCAATGCAGCAGCTGGTGATGCCGTTGTTGATGGAGGAGCTCTTCCAGTGCCCTCTATGGATCCATTTGCTGGGCTATCTTCAGAAATGGTGGAAAGTTTAAATGAATCGGAGGTTACCAAAATGCAAGAGGAAACTATGGAAAATACAGTCTGGAAACTGGCTGATGAAGTGCAGATGAGAATAGATAGTGCACCTGGTCCTCATGGGTTGATGTCAGCATTTGTAACAGAAAAAACAAACCATGCATTCTTTTGGAACAGAGAATACTTGAACAAATATATATCAGCTCCATTTTCCAAAAAAACAAGTGTTCCTGGTCATTCATACTTTAAGAAACTTGAAAGTTTTAGAAGGGATCATTATTTAAAAGGAGAACTGTACAATGAGTTCATTAGATTTAGGTGCCAAAACAATTCAGAAAACATTTGTCATTTCTGTGCTACAGGGTGGGTAGGAACACAACTTAACCCATGTCCTCAACCATACCCTAATGATACCCGACTGCCAAGTTATCACTATAAATCCTATGATTAGACACCAGTTATCATGAGTGAAGGTCTCCCTCGGACACCGGATGACATGCAGCCACGTGCTCAACTGAAGCAAATGTTTAAAGATGGGAACATAACCTCAAATGATCATGTTAAAGTGAAAGAGTTTTCCAACAAGTTCATTGTTCAAGAGGATTTAGTTGGGTCATATATAAAACATCTGGAGACAATGGAACTTGCCAGAAGACGGAAAACCAGAGAGAGGTCAGTTTTGAAGAAAGCTTCACTAGCAAAAACTGCTGGAGACTACAACTGGGAACAGCTTTTTCATGAAAACAAAATTGGAAAACTTCGTGTTGATGAACTTGACAAGTATATTCAATCAAATAACCTGAAATTGCCAAAGGGAATATCAAAAGTTAAGAAAGTCCTTGCACTAAAGGCAGATATTGCCAAACATCTTGCTTGTGAGTCAGGTCTTTCCAGGGAAGCGAAATCGAACACAGACAGTGATACATCATATACATCTTCTGATAATAGTGATGATGATTTGGTGTATGGTGAAGTTGGTTCTGATTCAAGCGAGTCTGATACAGGGAGGATATGTAATAGATTACAACCAGTTTCGTATACCAGATCAGGAAGAAAAGTGAAGCAGAACCCCCGTTACAGAAACTGATTATAAATATGCTATAAAGGAAAAATCTTGTTCAGAAGGTGAAGCATAAAATATACATTTATCACAAACTTTAAAGGGGCTGTAGCATGTTTTTTTTGCAAATTTCCCATTTACAATGATAGTTTATGCCATTTATATTTACTTTAGAGGGTAAAACATCTTATTAGTTATTACACAAACCAATTATCCTAAGTGGTAAAAAGCGGTGTTGCATTTAAGGCAAAAATTGGTTGTGAAATGATTATTAGAAGTAGCTACACAAGATGGAGACACCACACCTATGTTCATCTTCTATAGCACAGAAAAATAAATAAGTGTGGGGAAAACAACTATAAACAAAACTAATTATATAATTCACTGGCTGTGAGTTCAGGGTTTGAATGATTATGTAATTGCAATTGTCTGTGTTGTGTCACAGTTTATGTATATAGCATGTGAGACTGATTAAGTCTTACACTCAGATGCTCAAGAGAATTTATTCATAAAATATCAACCTTTTATTAAATATTGAAAAGGAGCAAATGAGAAATGGGATTCTCCGAAACAGATCAGGGCTCCTTTTCAATATGTAATAACGTTGATATTTCCAGAATACAAATTTATAAGAATCAAACAATGGAATGCAAAAGTCTATAATATTAATAATGAGTGTAGATTAATGTGTAAACAATTTTGATGATAAATTTTAAATTTGATGACTGAACAATGCCTTGTTTTTTTATATCTTAATCTTTTCCTGATGATGAATAACATAATAACAAATGAGCTTCAGAGCCAATATGGCTCTATTTTTATGGTTTAAACATGTTTTCATTTCTATGAAAATGAAATCGGGATTGGAAAACAAGCAAACACTGCTTATGTGAATGCCACTCCCTATTTTTATGTACATGTCATGTAAAGTTGGGGAAACTTACTATGTTAAAAATCTAAATATTGTAGGGGTGGGTCATAAAAAAATATGACATTCATCAGTGGGGGGTCATGAAAAATCATGACAGCTGTTGGGGGTGGGTCAATGTTAGTTTTGACATACTTGGGACAAATTTCACCGGCCCACCCCCCCCTATAATAAATGACCAGTCCCTTAGGTGAGGTTAAACGCCGCTTTCGGCCGCTTTCAAGAGTATTTCACTAATATCGCGGCTGTTAGTATTATAGCAGGGAGAAAGCCCGCAATGCCATGTGGCTATGCTTTGCGGTGAAACCTGCGAGCATCGGCTGGAACTAGCGAACCATGGGTGATACTACACTGAAATTCAAAGTAGCATTGCATCCAATCCAACTACTGCAGACAAAGTTGCCGTGCCGGGATTCGAACCCCGGACCTCTTGATCCGAAGCCTCACGCGCTAACCACTGCGCTATCCCGCCCCTGTGAGCTTCAGATGAACACTATTAAATAAGTGAGTAATATATAACAATTAATCTCTGTCCCGTTAAATACCGTATTTATGAAACTTGATATGATATGGGTATCATACTCGCTTGTACCAAACCAGTGACTCGTTTCATAAAAATGCTATAAGACGGGGCGTTGTGGTATTCTCTATCAATACTTAACTTGAAACAAGAAAGTCGTACGGATATTTAATGCTTTCATTGACAACATTCTGAACAATAATAACCCGAATATCAAGCAATGATTTAACTTGAAATAAAGACGTCATCAATAAGACCTGTCTAACCATTGAAAACAGTTTTATTTCTCCTACTGACATTTTCGCAAGTACAAACAAACAGTAAGACATCTTTGAGTTCAAATGCATTTATCTTTGAGAATACTGCGAATTCCACTCAGGGAAAGGGTCAGCATACATTCCGAAACGTCGTTAATTGTCTTATTATAGAAAATCTTCCTTTTGAACACTGCAATTCTCACCACCCTGTTTAAAAAGTAATTTAGAAGTTGAAGGAAAACGTTTTATTTTGAAAAACACTTCCACAATGATACAAGGAGAGCTTCAACAAAAGCAAACGCGCAGGTTATTTAGAGAGTCGTTTTAATGAAACGAAGAAGACATGAAATTAAACTTCTTAATAATCTCATCCATTCTGCCTTCGTCACTCATGCAAGCTCACGATGGACCAACCTAGCACTCAAATATTTACATAACGGTGATGTGATGTTTTGTGAAAATATAATATTGAATACGTTTACCACGTAAGTAAATGAAGGAGTGGCTATTGACTGGAACCTAGACAGTTGAAGTACACCTGACGATCTGCAGAGACTGTAGAACCAGGAGTATTCGTGTTCACTTACACTCATGGAACCATATTTATTCGGCACATACAACATGTACAGAGGAGCGAACTCAACTGCGCAGTTCTACTGCACCTTCTTCCACAACTCTGGCTACGGCGAAATGTTTTGTTTACCTGCCATGCAGTTCATATGTCTTCTTTGATAAGCAGTTAATGTGATGAATGAGAACAAGTTTGATGGATAGTCAACTTCTTTAATGCAACAGATGCTAGTTTACGGTGCCGATACCAGCCCCGTTATCAAGCAGATCCGGAAGGATAGCATATATTGTAATAAAGAAGTTGACTATCCATAGAATTTGTTCCCCTTCACATTTTATATGGTAATAATTGAGTGGTACTACTCTGGAAGATTATGAAGAATGAAGATGTATTCATTCGCGTAAATACTGCAACTCTAACTGTTGGAAATTTGGAGCAATGAACCCTTTTCAAAACATCAGGTACGGGTATATTTATTTATAAGAATTGACTTAAAAATTCAGGAGGTATAAACGCTGTGCAAATTAGGCGTAAATCCGCTACGCGCACACACAGAGTTTGCACAGCGATTTTAAAGTTTATACCTTCATGAACTTAATACATTTTGAAATCTCTGCACTGAAATGTATTCTTAAAAACATCATGGATTAGTCTAGTTCTCAGGGATGTTGGAGTAGTTATACACGAATCCCAATTTCACTTGCACGCCAACACAAGGTCGGACTTAGCATTCACGTGAGGTTAGCAATGCCAAATAAGGAATCTAACTATTTTCCCAGTTAACCAAAACTAGTGAGAAACTTGCTTCCCCAAACATTCAAACACGTTTCAATTTCAGACATGCTGATTGTCAATAATTGAGAAGTAAAGGATAGAGTACAAGATACATGTTGTGTATGTCGTTAACAGCGGTGTAAGATCTGGGGTAGAGGTCAGAAGTCGAGGTGGAAGTCGTTAACTGCCGTGATCAACATACAATCGATGATAATGCTTCGATAAAGCACACAATGTAAAACTTTTTTTTGTACTGCTTTTCGGGCCAAATCTTGTGCGGGTTTCGAAGCCATATCGTCAAAGTCTTGGTGTTGATGTTTCTGTTGTTTACTGTTTAATGTTGCAGATATTGTGGTCGGTCCCTAATATAACATAGTTACTAGTTTAAGTTGAGTGTCCATCAACCGATTATTCAATGAGTCATAACTTCAGACTACTTCAACCACAAGCCGTTCCTTAAAACATTTACAACTGATTGCAGCTCTGTCGTGTTACAACGAATGGCTTTCAGTTGATCTTAACTCATCGACTTGCGTGACAGTAGAACTCGCTCAGATCTCCTCCCTTAGTGAAACATGCAAATAAACATTCACATAAATGAAAACGCGTTCACCTCCCTGGGCCAACACGTCGACGGGGCCGGTCAACAGCAGGCTGGACAGACGGATTAGCACGGTGTGGTCGTTAGCTGATTGACACCTTTCAGTCCGATGTTTGAAGACATGAAGTCAATGGCAATGTAAATGAACGTGACCCTACACCTATTTAACAGGGTAGCCAATGATTAGTTGACCGGTGTATACTGAGATGAGGTGAGCTGAGGTACGCCGCCCTCAAGAGTATTTCACTTTTATCACGGCTACAGTATTAAGATAAGATAAGATAAGATAATATTTATTGTCCCAAAAGGGAAATTTGTTGTGTATAATTACAATTCTCCAGCATACAAAACATACAAATTTCATTCAAAACAATACATATCTACACAGTTTACAGAGACTAGAATATGCTATACATGAAAGTGTTTATCGTGCAACATTGCACTTATCAGAATTTATTTCTCTAATGCTGCAAGGAATGAATGATTGGCGAAACCTGTTTGTTCTAAAGGTGGCATTCGCAGTCTACGCCCAGAAGGTAGTATTGAATATTCCGAAAAAAGAAGATGCGTAGAATCATCTAAAATTGTGTTTGCTTTTTTTGATAACCGCTGCTCATAACAACTGCCGATAGTTTCAATAGGAAGCCCAATGATTTTAGAAGCCGTATTAACGATTTTTGCCAATTTGTTTTTGTTTTGAACAGACAGGTTTCCGTACCAACTTAAAAAGTTAAACGTTATGACATTTTGAATGAAGGTTCTGTAAAATAACATCATGATGGTTTGGTCAATCTTGAAATGTGTTAGTTTCCACAAGAAATGTAAACGTTGCTGCCCCTTCATATATATTTTCTCAGTGTTCTCATTCCAGGAGAGTTTAGAATCAAGGATAGTACCCAAATACTTATATTCATTTACTCTTTCTATATCATTTCCATCAATGCTTACAGCATCTAATGTAGACTTAGTTCTTCTAAAGTCAATAACCATTTCCTTAGTTTTTTGAACATTCAAATATAAGGAATTAGCTTTACACCAATCTATAAATCTTAACATCACAGATCTGTAAGCAAATTCCGATTCTCTAATTAGGCCTACCACTGCAGCATCATCAGCAAATTTAATGGTGAAACATGAATCAGCATTTGAAGAACAGTCATTTGTGTACAAGATAAAAAAGAAATTGGTGAATCAACACAACCCTGTCGGGCGCCAGTAGAAGCACTAACAGTTGAAGATTTAGCACTATTTACTTGTACAAATTGCTTTCTGTTAACAAGGAAGGAATTTATCCATTTAATGATATTTGAGTTCACATTCATATGAGAAAGTTTATCAATTAATAGATGAGGTTGAATGGTATTGAAGGCAGATGAAAAATCAACAGACATTATTCGGACATAAGAACTATAAATTTCCAAATGCTTATAGATGCTATTTAAGAGTGTTGTTGTTGCATCATCTACTCCACGCCGTGCTCTATAAGCAAATTGAAATGGGTCTAAAACGTCAATCACATCATTTAACAACAATAATTGCAGGGAGAAAGCCCGCAACGTTCTGGTGACTATGCATTGCGGTGAAACCTGCCAACACCGATGTACACTGGATAAATGAGAGGACACAGACTGACTATACAGACACCTAGAGCTGGGGATGCAAGGATTGGTCGATCATCAAGATGATGCGAATACTAGTGCATACAGACACCTAGAGGTGGGGTGCAAGGACTGGTCGATCATCAAGATGATACTTATACTAGTGCATACAGACACCTAGAGGTGGGGTACAAGGACTGGTCGATCATCAAGATGATACTTATACTAGTGCATACAGACACCTAGAGCTGGGGATGCAAGGACTGGTCGATCATCAAGATGATGCGAATACTAGTGCATACAGACACCTAGAGCTGGGGATGCAAGGACTGGTCGATCATCAAGATGATGCGAATACTAG
This sequence comes from Gibbula magus, assembly GCA_936450465.1. Classification (NCBI taxonomy): domain Eukaryota; kingdom Metazoa; phylum Mollusca; class Gastropoda; order Trochida; family Trochidae; genus Gibbula; species Gibbula magus. The sequence goes on from OW388305.1 coordinate 67,817,768, forward strand.
TGCATACAGACACCTAGAGCTGGGGATGCAAGGACTGGTCGATCATCAAGATGATACTTATACTAGTGCATACAGACACCTAGAGCTGGGGATGCAAGGATTGGTCGATCATCAAGATGATGCGAATACTAGTGCATACAGACACCTAGAGGTGGGGTACAAGGATTGGTCGATCATCAAGATGATGCGAATACTAGTGCATACAGACACCTAGAGCTGGGGATGCAAGGACTGGTCGATCATCAAGATGATGCGAATACTAGTGCATACAGACACCTAGAGCTGGGGATGCAAGGACTGGTCGATCATCAAGATGATGCGAATACTAGTGCATACAGACACCTAGAGCTGGGGATGCAAGGACTGGTCGATCATCAAGATGATGCGAATACTAGTGCATACAGACACCTAGAGCTGGGGATGCAAGGACTGGTCGATCATCAAGATGATGCGAATACTAGTGCATACAGACACCTAGAGCTGGGGATGCAAGGACTGGTCGATCATCAAGATGATGCGAATACTAGTGCATACAGACACCTAGAGCTGGGGATGCAAGGACTGGTCGATCATCAAGATGATGCGAATACTAGTGCATACAGACACCTAGAGCTGGGGATGCAAGGACTGGTCGATCATCAAGATGATGCGAATACTAGTGCATACAGACACCTAGAGCTGGGGATGCAAGGATTGGTCGATCATCAAGATGATGCGAATACTAGTGCATACAGACACCTAGAGCTGGGGATGCAAGGATTGGTCGACCATCAAGATGATGCGAATACTAGTGCATACAGACACCTAGAGCTGGGGATGCAAGGATTGGTCGATCATCAAGATGATACTTATACTAGTGCATACAGACACCTAGAGCTGGGGATGCAAGGATTGGTCGACCATCAAGATGATGCGAATACTAGTGCATACAGACACCTAGAGCTGGGGATGCAAGGATTGGTCGATCATCAAGATGATGCGAATACTAGTGCATACAGACACCTAGAGCTGGGGATGCAAGGATTGGTCGATCATCAAGATGATACTTATACTAGTGCATACAGACACCTAGAGGTGGGGTACAAGGATTGGTCGATCATCAAGATGATACTTATACTAGTGCATACAGACACCTAGAGCTGGGGATGCAAGGATTGGTCGATCATCAAGATGATGCGAATACTAGTGCATACAGACACCTAGAGCTGGGGATGCAAGGACTGGTCGATCATCAAGATGATGCGAATACTAGTGCATACAGACACCTAGAGGTGGGGTGCAAGGACTGGTCGATCATCAAGATGATGCGAATACTAGTGCATACAGACACCTAGAGCTGGGGATGCAAGGATTGGTCGATCATCAAGATGATGCGAATACTAGTGCATACAGACACCTAGAGCTGGGGATGCAAGGACTGGTCGATCATCAAGATGATACTTATACTAGTGCATACAGACACCTAGAGCTGGGGATGCAAGGATTGGTCGATCATCAAGATGATGCGAATACTAGTGCATACAGACACCTAGAGCTGGGGATGCAAGGATTGGTCGATCATCAAGATGATACTTATACTAGTGCATACAGACACCTAGAGGTGGGGTACAAGGACTGGTCGATCATCAAGATGATACTTATACTAGTGCATACAGACACCTAGAGCTGGGGATGCAAGGACTGGTCGATCATCAAGATGATACTTATACTAGTGCATACAGACACCTAGAGCTGGGGATGCAAGGATTGGTCGATCATCAAGATGATGCGAATACTAGTGCATACAGACACCTAGAGCTGGGGATGCAAGGATTGGTCGATCATCAAGATGATACTTATACTAGTGCATACAGACACCTAGAGGTGGGGTACAAGGATTGGTCGATCATCAAGATGATACTTATACTAGTGCATACAGACACCTAGAGCTGGGGATGCAAGGATTGGTCGATCATCAAGATGATGCGAATACTAGTGCATACAGACACCTAGAGCTGGGGATGCAAGGACTGGTCGATCATCAAGATGATGCGAATACTAGTGCATACAGACACCTAGAGGTGGGATGCAAGGACTGGTCGATCATCAAGATGATGCGAATACTAGTGCATACAGACACCTAGAGCTGGGGATGCAAGGACTGGTCGATCATCAAGATGATGCGAATACTAGCGCATACAGACACCTAGAGCTGGGGATGCAAGGACTGGTCGATCATCAAGATGATGCGAATACTAGTGCATACAGACACCTAGAGCTGGGGATGCAAGGACTGGTCGATCATCAAGATGATGCGAATACTAGTGCATACAGACACCTAGAGCTGGGGATGCAAGGATTGGTCGATCATCAAGATGATACTTATACTAGTGCATACAGACACCTAGAGCTGGGGATGCAAGGACTGGTCGATCATCAAGATGATGCTAATACTAATGGTATATGTGCATCGCGTCTGTTCAAACGAAGTCAATATACTAACCATATTGGAACCTTTGTCCTTTGTTAAAATAAGCACCCAAATTAATATTTAATTTTTCGCTCAAGCGTCATGGATCATCAAACTTGATGAGGTTCCGCGGAATTTACAGAGCTCTTTTTACACGTTTCTATTTGAAACTATGGTTAGTGTTATCCCCCTTTATCACTAGAGGCGCTAGGGTCGTCCGCCATTGAGGTGATGATTGCTAGCTTGTTTACGATGTAGCGTACACACCCATATAGTATGGAAATCCACAAAAAGAGTTATATAAAACATGATTACATTATCAAATTACCTTGCACTGTTTGAGTGTATGAAAAGCTGTCGAATTTGATTCATTTGAAGCTTTTGTTTATTGAAATAACGTGTATTTCTCAATCTAAATAATGTCAAATTAGCCTACTGTACCCGAAATTCAACACTGAACACTTACAACACAAAGTATTACAATGACATCCTGAAATAAATGTCAATATATTAAAAAAAATACCCTTTTATGAAGAAAGAAATTTTGAGCTTACAATTATTTATATGAAGGAGAATACATCAATTAACCCTCTTGGTGCCCGACCGTCGACGCTAAAAGATTTTGATAATCGCCCTATTTGCGACACTTGTCGCATGACTTCCCGCATATTTACATTTTGCTACGCATATAGGCTTCAAATTTTACATGGAATTAAAGATAATTATTTTCTCTTTACGATTATGAAAACAGTATAAATATACACAACTTTGTTCAGAAGATATCAAAAGGAAGGCACCCGCAGTACTTTGAGATGTTTGGGGAGAAACCGCACTTTCTGTCTAATCACTTGCTACATCTTTATTTTTCGGTGCGCATAAGAAATTAGGCCTATACATGGAACTGAAGACAACTGTTTAGTATTTGCGATGAATAAAAACGATAAAAAGTAACTTAAAATTCAAGAGTAATAAGTAATTATATGTCTACGTTTGATTGCCTTTTTGAAAGCTTTTTAAGCTGTTTTTAAGCTTGACGAATATCCGAAACTACACCTACATTTCGAGAGATTGCTTTGAATTACCTTCCACTTAAAATTTTGAATATAGCCTACAGCTATTGTCGGTAAATATAAGAGGAAATTTATAGGATTTGTCTATGGCAGTTTCAACTAAATGCATGACAGAATATCGGATTCACATTGAAAGAGGATGGGTCAACCCAATCATAGATCCGAAATATATATATCTGACATTTTAGCCAACATACCCGTACAAAGTTATGGCAAAGAGTTTATTTATAATATACTTAACTTGCATTAACTATAATATACACATACATAAAGTTTATATTAATGATATATATTATTAGCCGATACCATGTCGAAATGAAAAACCTACCTTTTAAAGTAGCTGTATAACCTGTTTTATACGGAACATGCTTTAATACTAAAACATGTTTTATGTAGACAGTAATTAAATGTGACTGGTTCGCCTATATCATAAAAAATGAACGTCTACAGCCCAATAGTGTATGTAACAATATTAATCAAGAATATAATTGAGATAAACTTTTCTTTTTCCGTATTAAAGGATGTAACTCTAGGAGATATAATGTACGAGTCAGACTGAAAAACAGTTACATCACGTCTACAGAAACAACACAAATAAATATTAAATTTTTAAAAATTATCTAATCATGTTTTATAGGTTATAGACATTGACGGTCAACCTTTTTAAAAGTTATTTATTATGTCCTGCAGCAACGATGCGTCAATAAATTAAAGTCAAAGTGAATGCACATTTAAATCAATTTTCACATTTCATGAAATTTCAATTAATTAAAACTTGAGAGGTATTCAGATAGGCTATTGCAGCTTGTTTACCAATCCACTTAGTGAAATAAATATGTTTCAACTAAAACCGTTTTGAAACAGCAATTTTGCACCTTGTGTATATGTTTGGACAGACATTAAATTATAAGCATCCGCGTATGAATGAAATCGTGTTTATTTCTTTACAATTTTACATGTATTTGCCAAATACATTTTAAAAAAAAGACATTATTTGACAGTAGTATTTTGTTTTAACTCTTTTGAAAATTCTCTTTCATTTGTTTTATCTGGGTAGTTAAGTTCATAAACATATGTCATCGGGGAAACAAAATATTTATTTTGACAATGGTGCTCTGTTTCTCTGTTAACTATTTTTATCATTATTCTGGAAACAATCTTGTTCATTAAATAATCTTGGCCTATATCCACAGGAATATTGCTTCTCAATATTTACGTAGAAACATATAAAACTTATTAAGGCCAACATGGAACTAATCTTGTTTTTATAGCGCTCTAAGCGCTTGAATTAAAAAAAAAACAACTTAATTTCCCTTTTGATGAATTAAACACTTATAGCACTTTTTAATATATAAAAGTAGGATATCGTGTTTATTTATGCAATCTGACGGTCGGAGTAGGCGAGCGAGTGTGACGTTACCGCTTCACACTAACGTCAGGCAAGCTAACGTTTCAGCACCTTAATGGCGGACAATCACGTGACACCAAGATGGCGGCGCCCATGACTTTGGATATAGAAACGTCTATATACACATTTAGCTAGGACATGAAACACGATGTTGCAGTTGTGCACATATTGCTATTATTACTACTTTGATTACGTTTGTCCAAAGTGCTCTTCGTTGATGTTTGTTACGTGTGTACACGTTTTTACTTTAAGTTAATTGTTTAGTTCACATTAAGTACCAAATAACTGACAGTGTATAAATCATATCATATTCTTTGTTGTTGAATCACCTGGAAATCATGAGATGTATTGGTCGTGGTGATAGATATGTTAGTGCTGGTCTGCTAGTTTCTAGCTGACAGCCAGTCTTTCGATCATCGTGACCTACTATAGATTCTGGCGGACAGCCAGTCTTTCGATCATCGTGACCTACTATAGATTCTGGCTGACATGTTTGTCCTCCATTGTGCAGTGGGCTGGCTGATCCATTCAGGTAGTTGGGTATAATGAAATCACTATCGGGTGTATTCAGTGCAGAGCATAACTATAACTCCATTTACGTGTAACACTGAAGAGAACAATTTAACCATCCACATGTAGCTACTTTATTGACACATATTGAAAGCAGTGGGGCACTGGGTTGATATGATCGATAAATAAACGCTATACAAGTTGAAAAATCAACCTTTATGCCCAGTGTGAAAGATACTGCAATAGTTCTTACTAAATATAACTCATTATAAACGGATCAATCCAAGACTGAAAGTCGCTTGTTGAGTCCCGTAAGATCTAGGTACCTCCCACTTTAGGCGTGGTGTCACGTGACCAGGCTGCATCACGTGACCGGCTTCTTGTGGAAGTGGAAATGGAAACCAGAAGAACGAGATGTGTGTGTGTGTACACAAACAGCGCAAAGTTGACTGACTGGTTCTGTGTGTACAGTACTATAGACGACGCCCAGTTTCATTCATCGTCGGATGTATTAGCCCTGTAGAGCATAGTTACATTGCGCAGGGCACCACAAGCCGGTTTGACTGACTGTGCATTTAGCTATAGGGAGGGAGGGACAGATTTCACAATAATTCAATTATGTACATGTGGTAAACTGATATATTTTCTCAAGAAACAGGTCATATGTCGTTTAATCATCGGTATTAAAACAAGATATATTATGAGTGAGACTTTTTGATAAACTTGTAAGAGGAATTGATATTGATATAATTTCCCAGAATTTTCTTTGAGAAACATGTTTGAGAGCATATTAACACGGTTTGTTTTCCTACACATGCAGCTAGGGAGAATGCACAAACAGGTTTTGTGTAGCATATTAACACTGTTTGTTTTCCTACACATGCAGCTAGGGAGAATGCACAAACAGGTTTTGTGTAGCATCGTTCTCGTACATACAGTGTTACGATATCGAAAGAGCATCGAATATCCAATGATCATTTGCTTGATAACGGTGTTAGAATCTACACCGAAACGTCGCACTGCTGCAATAAAGAAGTTGTAAATCCATAAAACTCGTTCTACTTCTTCCTAATGTTGGTAGCAGAGATGTGCTGCATTGTAACTACAGTTATGTATATTCATGTTTGTGAAGTCTTTGAATGGCGCTTAGAAGTGGCATACATAAGAACAGGAATATTTTCTGGAGAACAACTCACGAAGTTTAAGGAGTGATTATATACTCCAAACGTCGTGTATTTTCACATTACAGAAATTGTGATCCAGAAAATAATCCTCTTCCTATGTTATATGAAGAAGATGCCGACCAGCGTCCTCGTTCTGGAAAAGGAGAAGATGTTGCGTGCTTTTGTCTTTCTCTTAAATTCACGTTTCATTGATGAATTAACTGACTGTGGACCACAGCAAGCTACTTTAGCGTCAGCACGGTACTATCAGCGTCCGTACGGTCAGTGTACCACTGTGTATCCACCAGGTAACTGTTATTTTATGGCGCTTCGGTCGATTGCTCAAAACTGGGACTGGCTCATTGTGGCGTAGAGAAAAGTTCAGTTGTATCAACTGTCTATAAACTATACACTTCCCCTTAAAGGCGCTGTAACACGTTTTTGCTTATTATTTTTTCTCAAATTTGCTATTTATTATTTAAGTATATACAATATATTGTTACTTTAGAGAACAAAACCCGATACCAGGTAGGCCTACCCATAGAAAATGTTTATCCGTATTCGTATTCAAAGAAATGGTGCGACGTATAGAGACAGTGGTATGAGAGGTAGATTTGAAGGCCTCATGCGAATTTGAGATTTCAATCAGCAAGATGGTTGACCATTCAATTTTTGTATCATATTTAAAACTCTACTCTGAGTATCGCTACGTCACTTGAACTACATTCGAGTGACCATTTTAATGTGAACACCTTATACTGGCCGTTCTCCGGGAAATGGACTCGCATGGCTTAGACAATTCATGTATGTTCATTTTAGAACTCGTGTTATTGATGCATGAGTATAAGTTAGCAACTGGTAACACTTATTTGCCTTTTTGTGGGAACACTATTTCGGAAACAACGGCCTGCCACTGTGCCTTAAAGTCATGTTAACGAAACAAGTTAAATCGTTGTTTAAAACAACTTACATTTATTTCATGAAATATGAAACAATATGACATTCTTAGGTTATACAATTTCCTGAAGTAGTCGACTGGAATGGATTTTTTTATTTTTAAAATTTAGGGTTACATTTTCTCTGTAGCTCACCAGGCATTACATTACGCATTATCTGTAAGTCTAAGGCTAGCATAATTATAAACTAGTAGCCCAATCGCCAAGTGGGTGTGTCTTCACACTCCTAGACTTGCTCAATGACGATACTTCACATTATTTAACTTTAACTTCACACTTGATCGAAAAATGTTCCACTCTTGAAAAGCGAGTCTGTATTTGGGGTTGATGTACATTTCTAAGAGGTTCCTTGAATAGCTGCGACTTTTGAATAGTCGCCATGTTGGATTCTTTATCAAACATCCGACTCGATTACATTCATCTGAAACATTCCCGACACAATCTGAATAACTTAGCGCCGGTTCGTTATTAGATTTTATACCAATTGTAAATTGACATAGTTGTCTACAGTGGACATTGCTGGTTCATTTTACTAGCGCTTCAGTTAGTTTCATTTAGAGAACCAAGCTATATTGATAGTCAACTTCTCTATTGTTATGAATGCGACGTTTCGGTGTAGATACTTACACTGTTATCACCGTCACCGCCATCGTTTTATTTACCCTCAAGAAATAACAAATCTCGATTCAAGAACAGTTGGCATGTACAAGTATGAGGCCAGATGCATCCCAAACTTTACGTCCGTCCACCCAGCATCGTTACATCACATCACAACAAATTCGCAGACAGAACGCCCTGTGACCACAAGTCCTGTTTTCTATGTAAAACATACATGTGGTCTGTGTTAAACATACATGTGGTCTGTGTTAAACATACATGTGGTCTGTGTTAAACATACATGTGGTCTGTGTTAAACATACATGTGGTCTGTGTTAAACATACATGTGGTCTGTGTTAAACATACATGTGGTCTGTGTTAAACATACATGTGGTCTGTGTTAAACATACATGTGGTCTGTGTTAAACATACATGTGGTCTGTGTTAAACATACATGTGGTCTGTGTTAAACATACATGTGGTCTGTGTTAAACATACATGTGGTGTGTGTTAAACATACATGTGGTGTGTGTTAAACATACATGTGGTCTGTGTTAAACATACATGTGGTCTGTGTTAAACATACATGTGGTCTGGGTAAAACATACATGTGGTCTGTGTAAAACATACATGTGGTCTGTGTAAAACATACATGTGGTCTGCGCTGACTCAGTTACCCCTCAACATCATATCAAAACAAATTGCCACCCAGTTCTGCAGAACAACGTCATGATATACTGTCTGAGAGATGTCCTGCTTAGACTATCACAGTATTTCTTTTAAATATAAGTTTATAAAAGCTAATTTAACGCCTGTGTCACTTATGAATTCTCTATTTCACCTTTAAAACTCTTACCGAAATTATGTTCAAACATTGGCGTCTGATAACGTAGTTACCCCATCCCATACACCTATGTGTATTAGCGGACAGAACGGGTCGTGACCATTGGCCTTGTTTTCTCTATTTAAGGCATTCGCACGTCAGTCGCTCCAGGTACCCCTTTGTTACATTGACAGGTTCAGAAATATTTTCATACATGACTAAAACGCTGCCTTTACTTATACCGTTAATCCCTTAATAATGAATGTGTTACCAAACCAGTGACACCCTATTGCCATTACACCTGTCAAACAAAGGGGCTTATGGGGGAATGAAGCAACTGGATACCTGAAACCTTTCATGAATTCCACCTTAGTTTAAAACAGTGTTTGTCGAAAACAGATGAGGATGATGAGTTTCGATGACGATGGTGGCAGTGAAAGTGTTGTAATGGCGATGACGATGGTGAAGATGGTGACAGTGAGAGTGTTGTAATGGCGATAACGGTGACTAATGTGATGCTAACTTTGTTGATGTGTTGCTGTTTTTGAAATGTCGTACCTGATGATGACGACAATGCAGATGTTGGTAACTACGATGGTGACAATGATGATTATCACGAATACTGTTATAGTTTTTTATTGATGTATTTCAATGTCGTTGTTGATGATGACGTTTATGCTTTTACTGAAAATGAAGGTGTCACAAACTGTGGCGATGTTGAGGTAACTGAGGTAACTGTAGCAGCTATCAACTCTCACATACCCCGAATCCACCCCACATCCACCACCTGATTGCACCCCACATCCACCACCTGATTGCACCCCACATCCACCACCTGATTGCACCCCACATCCACCACCTGATTGCACCCCACATCCACCACCTGATTGCACCCCACATCCACCACCTGATTGCACCCCACATCCACCACCTGATTGCACCCGGCATCCACCACCTGATTGCACCCCACATGCACCACCTGATTGCACCCCACATCCACCACCTGATTGCACCTCACATCCACCACCTGATTGCACCCCACATCCACAACCTGATTGCACCCCACATCCACCACCTGATTGCACCCCACATCCACCACCTGATTGCACCCCACATCCATCATCTGATTGCACCCCACATCCACCACCTGATTACACCCCACATCCACCACCTGATTGCACTCCACATCCACCACCTGATTGCACCCCACATCAACCACCTATTTGCACCCCACATCCACCACCTGATTGCACCTCACATCCACCACCTGATTGCACTCCACATCCGCCACCTGATTGCACTTCACTTCCACAACCTGATTGCACCCCACAGCCACCACCTGATTGCACTCCACATCCACAACCTGATTGCACCCCACATCCACCACCTGATTGCACCCCACATCCACCACCTGATTGCACCCCACATCCACCACCTGATTGCACCTCACATCCACCACCTGATTGCACCCCACATCCACCACCTGATTGCACCCCACATCCACCGTCTGATTGCACCCCACATCCACCACCTGATTGTATCCCACATCCACCACCTGATTGCACCCCACATCCACCACCTGATTGCACCCCACATCCACCACCTGATTGCACTCCACACCCACCACCTAATTGCACAACACATCCACCACCTGATTGCACCCCACATCCACCACCTGATTGCACCTCACATCCACCACCTGATTGCACCCCACATCCACCACCTGATTGCACCCCACATCCACCACCTGATTGCACCCCACATCCACCACCTGATTGCACCCCACATCCACCACCTGATTGCATCCCACATCCACCACCTGATTGCACCCCACATCCACCACCTGATTGCACCTCACACCCACCAGCTGATTGCACCCCACATCCACCACCTGATTGCACCCCACATCCACCACCTGATTGCACCCCACATCCACCACCTGATTGCATCCCACATCCACCACCTGATTGCACCCCACATCCACCACCTGATTTCACCCCACATCCACCACCTGATTGCACCCCACATCCACCACCTGATTGCACCCCACATCCACCACCTGATTGCACTCCACACCCACCACCTGATTGCACCTCACATCCACCACCTGATTGCACCCAACATCCACCACCTGATTGCACCCCACATCCACCACCTGATTGCACCCCACATCCATCACCTGATTGCATTCCACATCCACCACCTGATTGCATCCCACATCCACCACCTGATTGCACCCCACATCCTCCACCTGATTGCACCCCACATCCACCACCTGATTGCACCTCACATCCACCACCTGATTGCACCCCACATCCACCACCTGATTGCACCCCACATCCACCACCTGATTGCACCCCACATCCACCACCTGATTGCATCCCACATCCACCACCTGATTGCACCCCACATCCACCACCTGATTGCATCCCACATCCACCACCTGATTGCACTCCACATCCACAACCTGATTGCACCCCACATCCACCACCTGATTGCTGTTGAAAACAGTTATTAGTTAATCAGTGATTTTGAGAATGATTCTTTGGAATTCTTTGTAATTATGGTTGTCCATGGATAAGTGTTCGTGTAAAGGTTCATGCCATGATAAAGTATAATGTATTATATGATCAAACACAAATATTGAGCTGTTAATTGCTACCACAGAAAGGAGGAAGTAAGTAAAGGCAGCGTTATCCCAGAGTTCTCCTCCAACTGTTATCACACCCCTACTTACGTATTTTCCTCACACTGGTATAAGCTCCACGGTAAACTCAGACTATGTAATCTGGACTTTGAACGGGTCGCTTAAATTAAGGGTATTTACCAGGTGGAGACGTGCTGTGTTTTACATGAAGGTTTGTATTGTCGAGGTGGCTTTGCGAGAACCGACTAATAACTAAAGCAAACAATGTTAGGTAGTGAGAATACAGGGGTCACACGAGTTGAGATAAGTTCACTTCAACAGTTCACCCTGCATGGACTCGACATGTGGGACCTATCAGTCACACACGACTTTATGGGCGTAATCGGTCCTGGGAATTGAACGAACATTGGTGATTGTTTGTATCTGTGGTCAAATGTAACCATTGAATGTTGATTCGTTATAGGTGGTATTCACTGGAAACAAACTGCATGTTGACAGAGATCAACACGATATATTCCTAGGTGGACATCTCAAGAACTCCTCACGATGAGTCCTGTGTGATATGTGAGACTGCTGTGTTATCATTGACAAGCTCCTCGTTGATGGACATCCATTCTATGGAAGGAGCTACGGTCTTGTCGGAGTTTATAGGACAGAAATGTGAACAGCAGTAGAAGGTTGGGATACGTGTTGAATGTGTATTAACTACAGATGTGTTTCTTCCTGTAATGTTGGTAAGCTAAATAAACGAGAAGTTATTTCAGGGTTTATTTTATAATCGGAGTGTTGCAGTGGAACACCACTGGCGAGATCAAACCAAAAAGTGAACATTGGCTTCAGATACGTATACAGGTGTCAAAGTTCATTCATACTTTCTCCCCTTGAGATGAAACCAGTTGTGTTATCTTGAAATTAAAGTTTGTGATTTGAAGTTGACACCTGATCGCTGTACACGTCACCTGACGAGACGATGGCGACTGAAGACTGCTACAAGATGACCGCCGTACCAAGGGGTAGGTCTGTCATCTTGTCGCATACATGGTGATAAGTTTAGAATTGATCAATGGTAGTGTACCAAAGGAAAGGTATGTAGTATCATCTACAATATGTAAAATTCATTTTAGTAATTCCAGCTAAAACAACCTGAATATGTAGGTCATTTCGGTCTACATCGATTCCTCTACCTACTGTTTGATTGTATGTTGTTATTGGTAATACATTTGAAAAAAAATCTATAAGCCAATGCGTTATCGGTAAATTATAATTGCAAACTACTAACATGGTCCCATTCATGAGTATAAGGGTTTCCACTGTTCGAGCTAGTAGTGCTACAGTATCCTTTACCGAGAATGCAAAGATACATGGTGTGTGAATGGTCAAGCCTTGTGTCAATACAAAGGGATATGAAGAACCTCTGCGATGCTGTGAGTCGAGTTGGAGGTCTTATTCTGCTACGGAGGGTTACATTACACAGGAAATATCCGAGGAAAATAAATCGTCATGATGACTTTACTAAGTTGGTTATTCATTTGTTTCAGGAGTATGTGTCATCATCGACAATGTGAACGAGACTCCCCCACGCAAGAGTAAGTATTGTAATATGTGTTGAATGAGTTCTATCCTCCCAAACATACATATCATCACCTTTCTTATGTTTTGATTCAAGAACTTATGATTTAATTCCCATAAATGGAGGATATCAAATGACTGTCCATGCCATGCCATGTTTCGACACTAGTGACTTAATAGTTGTATATCCCGAGCGAGATCGAGGATATATTTATGTTGATATTCCTGCTCAAATGACAAGTGTGGTAAACATAGTGTGACATTGACACTCACTAAATTTTCTATTTATTACCGAACTCGTGAACTCAAGGAAAATACGCAAACATCTATTTTCAAACATGGGTTATCTACCCACCGTCGCCGCATTTAGATCGCAACGTCAAAGACGAAGCGTGACGTCATGGCATTGTTTATTGCGTCACATCTCCACGACAATGCGACATTTAGCAACAATTACAGCATTATGAATTTGCACCATTTCTGCATAATATATTCAAATTACAGTAGTTGTCATTTTACAAAATAATTATTATTGAAATGAGACAACAGGAATTGTTCAGTTTTCGATCAGTGCCTGATCAGAAAAATATTTGAAACAGATTTTCATACAACCACGAGCAACAATACATAAATTTAAAGTGGTGATAACGCTACAGGTGTACTCGGGTACGGTGCGCAAGTGAATCAACCGGAAATAGCTGTCTTCATTGGGCGTGGTTTTCATGACTGTTATTGACTCGAATCACGTTTTTTCCAAGATTTCAATGGACTTTCATATACATTATTGTTTCAGCATAGCGTGGGAACACCGTTAATCATATTTCAGAAATTATTTCATCTTCCATTAAAAGGAAAACCAAGTAGGCGTTTCTTTTGACCGACAGTGTAGGTGTTGTAAACTTGACATCTTATAACATTAAAGATAATTAAATCAACTGATAAATAGACTTTGACACGCAATTTGAAACTCTGTATGGGAATCGAATATATTGTAAGCATGTCGTGCCCGTATACAGTTAATCAACAGTTACCTGAAGCCACCTTGATAAGATTATCTTACCTGATGTATAAACACAGTGTCAGTTATATCAACCCCTACCTACCAGAGTGATTTGTGTCTTCGTTTTGAATAGTAATAAACCTCATTCTAACCCGTACTTTTACTTACATACAGAAAGTCCAGTAAGGAAACACCTCGTGAGTGATACAACAAGTGCTTCGTTAATTAGCACGCGCGGTGATCCTTCCTCCATTTCTACCTTCACAGACAGAGGGACAATTCAATCATAGCACTGGCTTTCATCTCCGTTATTTCAGTTCACCGTCTGTCACTGTGTACACCTAAATCAACTGAGGCGCCAAATCTACGAGGCGTCGTGTGACTGACAGTCTGCTTTGTCTGATCTGAAAGGTTTAAACCATTAGCTAGCAACACCCAATGTCAGTCTTGATTACAATTGATAGTTTTTAGTTTTTGGTGGAAATCAAGCGATAGGTTACACCAATCACGATTACCTATATCAGCAATCAACCTATCCTCAGTGCCACCAGACTACAGACATCGATACTGTATGTCACACACAGCTAGCACGTCGTTATCCGCTACTGCTCCGTTAGATGGGAAACAGTTACACATCAAGCCGCGTTTATATGTAAAACGTGACCGTTATCTTTTAAATGTAATACTGAAAAACAGGCTCGTAGCGTAAGTGAAAATGAAGAAATGAAATGTAGTGAAAGGAATTCAGTTTTATTAGGTAATATGTAAATAATCTTTCCTCTTCTGTTTTGTTCTGACAATGTGCATAATCGATATCATTCTTGCCTTATTCCGTCTTCACAAGAAGCCTGATGAGAATTACCAGGGACCGTTTGAATAGTGTCCCTGATTATTACCCACTGCATTGGAGGTCACTGTCCATCTGGTATGTGTCGCAATCTGAAGATTGCTCGAACATATCCATTGATATCAAAGTAAAAGCAATTGTTTTTTGGGCAAAATTGTTAATTGGAAAATCAACCAAAATTTCATTAACTTTATATAACATTGTGCACAAGCAATTTTGTAAATCCAACGCCAAATTTAATTATAAATGGGTTACTTTCATTAACAACATTTTAACAGATACTGGTAATAATCATGTATGGACCAATCAATGTTTTCCTTCTGTTAATTGGCTGAAGGTCAATGTACGAAACTGCCTTAATGACCAATTTATTCAGCGTTTGTTTTCTTGTGTAAATAACTCATCAAAATGTAAATTCTATAAGCTTATCAAACTAAATGGTAATTTTGAATGTTACTTATCCAAACTTAAACGAAGTATATATCTACCTCTACTCTTCTTTAGGATAGCTTGTCATAGACTGCCAGTTGAAGTGGGAAGATGGCACAATGTAGAATATGTAAATAGATGTTGTAAATTATGTGATACAAATGCCATCGGTGATGAATACCATTACCTCTTCAATTGCCAAGCATTTAATGATTATAGAAAAATGTACATCCCAGATTACTTTTACAAATACCCATCTGTACATAAAACCTCTATTCTTTTTAATTGCCATAGAATAACTGTATTGCGTAAGTTAGCAACATTTTGTAACATTATTATTAATAGCCTAATATATAATACCATCTAGCATGTCCATTCATATGTTTATCCGCCATTACTCAAAACTTTTCTCCTGTTAAACCCTCAACATGCTATGTACATAGCCTTGAGTGTAATAAAGTTCTGTTCTGTTCTTCTGTTCTGCAGGTTATGAGATCACAGTTTGCAAATAGCTATCATTCCCAGATCAGATCAGATATCACAACTACATAAGATTATAAACTAATAAGGAGGGGATAAATAACATTATTACATTTCTCTTGAAAGAAACCATTATCTCCAAATGTTGGATCCCGTTCGGATGCAGAGTTCAGAATAGACTGGCCACGCACCTGCTGTTCGTGTACGCGTAAAGCTAAGATAAGTAGTCCTGTCATAACATCGATCTCAACTTGACTACAAATGAAATGGACTGAAAAAGAGAGTTACTTTTATGTAATATATTTACTTCTCACATCGCATTCACGACACATTAATCAATGTGATACCGATACATATAAGATGGATGCAACGTATTTAACGGTTTATGTTACTAAGCGTATTACCTATTGATTTCATAAGGTAAATATTTATTTCACAGTGATAGAACTCTGTGAATTGACTACTTATATCTCGTTGAAACACGAGCAGATACAATTCATAGCCTGTTCAATTCCCGGCTATATATAGTCGAAAGTGAAACTATAGATGAATGGATAGAACTATCAATCAAAACAAAACCCTAAAAAATAGACCGGGTGACAATTGATATTGTTCAGTTAAATTCAAAGTCAATTACGTTCTCAAAACATGCTCTTCGGAGATAGAAGCAATAAGGATAAATATTAGGTAACATTATCTGTGATATACGAATTGACTATGCTGTCCTTATCTTCATGTCTCAGATAAGCTAGTTGAGACGTTCCGGAGCCTTCACTTCACGGTGGAGACGCACAGTCGACTGAGCCGGGGGGAGATACTGAGCGAGATGGGGAGGCTGTCGGGGAGAGATCACACAACCTCCGATTGTACCACTGTCTTCATATCGGCTCACGGAGACAATGACGTGGTGTGCGGCGTGGACAATTGTGACGTCACAGTGGATGAACTGGCGTCATACCTCAAACCGGAAGCATGTCCCTCCCTGGCTGGAAAACCTAAACTCTTCTTTATTGAGGCGTGTCGGGGCGAGGAGGCGCAGTACCGTGAGTTGTGTTCTAAATATACCTTTGTTTGTTTCCAATGTCATGAGTGTCTGTGTCTTTGAGTTACACGGGAGGTTGAAGAAAGGTGAAGTAAAATGTGTTACATTTCAGCGATCAAGGTGAAGGATACACCGGATGCAGTTGGTTTCCCGGCAACGCATTTCCCAAACGAGGCTGACTTCTTCTTCGGCTTCTCCACGGTTCGTTCCTTCGTCAGCTATAAGGACTGCTACAAGACGCTGCTCGCCAAGACACTTGCCGAGAGGGCACGCAGGTGCGTTTATAGAGAATATGAGTTGATTAAAGGAAACAGATATCCAAGGATTGCCGAAAATATGTTGATATTGTCAACAATTCATTCAAAATAAGTCTTCATTTGTTCTTCAAATATGCATATATCATCAATGTCTGGGACATGTACATAAATGCATGGTAGTCCGACGATATTTGGGTCGGGTTAGTGTAGTGAGACATATTATCAGAATACAAGGGTTAGATTTGAGGTTAGGGTTATGGCAAGTCTGGTATGACTTCTAACTTAACACATGAACACCGTTATAAAGACACAGGCACAGATGCTTGACAATGTATATATTTATGTAACGGTCACGAGGCCAAGGGTCGTTCAATACTGAAATGCAATCCCGTTATAACGATTTATCTGTAATGTCTCCCTCAGCGACCACCTGCTGGACATGATGACAGAAGTTAACCGCAAGATGGCGCTCGCTCCCCACATGACCGGAAGTGGCGCTCTCGTGTACCAAGTGTCAGAGATGACAAGTCGGCTGCGCAGAAAACTCTATTTCAACCAATGAGGTCTCAGCAAGTCTTGAAAGCAGAAGGGTAAAATCTGTATTCGTGGCTTCCACAGACGGTTGTGAAGAAGTAAAGAAAGACAGACAGAGTTTACAAAGGTCGTGGGTCGGACAGTACTCTGTAAATCAGTATGAGAAAACCAATACGAGGTGTCGGGAGAGTTTGCTACAATGAGATCGACACATACACGTATAGTGGTTGAAACATTTATATGATTATAAACAGCTGTGAAGGGTTTACATTTGCGTGAAAAATATGAAAAGGAAACATACAGGAATGAAAAAAATATATCTACGAATGCCAGTAAGCTAATAGGGAAGGGAGATCTCTGTATCAACGAGTGTCTGTACCATCGAGGCTCTGTATCAACGAGTGTCTGTATCAACGAGTCTCTGTATCAACGAGTCATCTGTATCTAGTCCGTTTGACAAGTCATCGTTAGTAATTGACAGATAACTCAATCCAGATATTTAAGGCCAAATATATAGAGAAAAACTTTTGCAAGGTACCTCCCCAAAAATGTCAGTTTTTGTGGGATGTGGCGGTTCTTGAGAAGGCGCAAGTGTCATATTTTCGGCTTTAAGGACTAAAACGGCATTGTCAAACACCCAAAATATGACCTGGTTTAAAATAATTTGGCAAACTGTAGTAATATTAAATATAACTCACTGTATAATTACGTCTGGCAGCCAATCAGCAGAGCCCTTATACATTTGAGGTTTTATGGATAGACAACTTCTTTATTTCAATGCTACGTTTCGATGCAGATGCTTACACTACCATACAACATACTGACAGTCATAGTGGGCTTCATACTTTTCTAAAGGCCTGGTCACACAGCCATACAACATACTGACAGTCATAGTGGGCTTCATACTTTTCTAAAGGCCTGGTCCCACAGCCAAAAAGTCGCGTAAACGCGATTTGAGCATTTCATCAGTTTGTTTAACGTGGAACCTCCGTACTTCCGAGTTTTGAGCAGCTCAAAACTCGGCTTCGCGTAAAAGTTTACGCAGTACTGCGCTGTTTTACGTATGTTTTGCGTAGTGTGCGTAGTTCTTACGTGGACAGAGTGCGAATATGCTTGGAATGTAAGTGATCGCTCGCGAACATGTTGCCGCTATCGCGTTCATCGAAGACTTTCCACTGACGATTAGCAGACATACGACTCATGGTTCTCGCATGTACGCAGTTCATTAGTGCAAGTGCGCAGATTTTGCGTGGTTTTTCAGCGAATCTTTCGTCGCTCACAACCACGTATTCGCCCTGTTTGCGTATCTATGCGTTGAAGTGCGTGGTTTGTTAAGCTGGAATTCCATGTGTTCGTATTCGTGCGTTATGCGTGTCACGTGATGCGTGTTGCGTAAGTCGTGATGCGTATTGGCAATTTCCATTTGTGCGTGACTAACGTATACACATTGCAGCGTGGTTATCCAATTTGACCTTTTTGTATATGGACACGAGATGGCAATGTCGAATAAAAAGGGTCATTAGAGAGAACTTGAGATTGAAGAAGATATTTTGCTAATTGTTGGATTTTTATATTGTTATTTAAAGAAGAACAAAAGTAGATGTTGCTGGTTTTAAGGGAATCTTTATAATCCTTCCTTGAGGCATCATAAAGAGAACAAGAATTGAGTCAGGTATAAAGTTGCGAGACATGTCGACACGTGCAGTTTGTTTGGAAAACCACGTGGTCTGTGATAGGAAAACCCCAGGGGAATCCCCAATTTTGGTATCCGTATAGACGCGTATTGCGTATTCGGACACTCTTGTGAGTGTCGCGGGGAACACATACTACGCTCTGCGCACCACGCTTTACGCATTACGTGTTCATGGAATCAACTACTGCTATTTTAGTGCAAAGTGTTAAATACGCATTACGTACTACGCATTACGCTGTGCGTGCTCTTTCTGTAGTTCTTGCGCAATTCATCGGTGATTTTTAATCACGTAAATCAGTGAAAATTGTCAAATTCTCGACGGACAGGCACGCACAACCAGACTTTGTGCGTGATTCGTGCGTTTACGCGACTTTTGGGCTGTGTGACCAGGCCTTAAACTATAAAAGCTTTATCACATTGTCGTGACCTCATGATGTCACGATCTAAATTCTTGTACTTGTACAGCGTCCAGCCTGATTGAAATCGACCTTTTTCAGAGGAATAAAAGTTACAATATAGTGCAGCTACCGGGATACGAACTCATATCGTCTGGAGGTTTTATCTCCAAACCGTCTGATAACAGCCAATCGGCTCGAATGTTCTGACGCTGTTGAAGTAGCCAATCACAGAACGTCCTACATATAGAATAATAAACGATGTCCCGTTTGATAAGATGTTTATGAAACGTGTGGATGGTTTGGTATTTTAACGAGAGAAAGCGAGTTAAATACCGATGCCATTCACGAGTTTCATTAACATGTTATCAAACGGGACCGAGTTTAGTATTTTATTTATTACTCAATGAAGTAAATAACGCTGGATTGCAAGAGAATCGTTTTTAGTGACGCTATTGCAGTCGCGAGGCTAACATTGTGACGTCAACCAAAAAAGAATATGACGTTACGCGCCGATTATGACGTTACGGCAGCATGCGATGGTATCACACGTGTGTGAAACCAACTCAATGTTCTCTTATGAGTGATTTCACCACGGTTGAGTAATAAATACGGAAACCTAGAGGAAAGTAACTCTCAACAGTCATACTTTCGTCGGTTTAGGTAACATGAAAACGTGTTAACGAATTATTCAGAATGCTTTCAAACGTTAACACCTAGATTGTCAGCTATGTGTCTGGGTTTTGTCTGCACTAAACAGGTGCAGAACACGCGCCTATACGGGGTTGTTTTCAGACCTTGTGGATGAGAATCTACAGAACATGTTCTTGTCCCGGTATTATTATATTATGCAATTTGAAATTATATTCCTCAAATAAGGTCGATTTGTAATCTAATGAGACTGCCTCAGAGTTATGCACAACCGCCATCACAGGTTGTACCAGTAGCTTAATTATAATTATCCATCCGGCCACCATGACCTCGACCAAGGACGTATATTCAATATATGTCCTTGCCTCGACAAAGTTGAGCAATAACAAATGGTAGTTGAGTTAAGTTTACATTCAGTAGCTCTCTGATGAATGTAGAGTGGCACAGCTCCCAAGACTGAATGCATTAGAAACAATTTCATTTAGATATATAGTGAAAAATGTAAAATGTATTTATGTTGTTTATTGCAAATAAAAATGAAAGGTATCCTTTCCAAAAAATGAAAAGCTTGAAGCGTTACGAAAGACAGGGTGATTCCATAGATCTAGTCTTTCTCCCTTTTACCAACTTGTAGGATACCTCAAGTGCTTACAGTTACAACTCGTACAATCCGACATAACAAGCCAGGTAGACATGTACGCTCTTATTCGTTACAAACTTCCGCTTAGGATTCTATACTCACGTGCAAAGGAAACTTACCACTGTCTTGAGAGAGTATAAAACGAACTTCTGTAGGAGAAAGTAGATTTGAAATGTATTTGATAGACACATGTTTTGTAAGTACTCACAATTTCATACATCAGAGTATGATAATTTTATTTTTATGTCAGTTCAAATACACTTCGGGTGCTAAAATCGGTATGGGTATTTAAGTGTTAAAATGAAGAAATTTAATTGATAAAATATGCCGTCGACATAAATAATCTTCTTGGAATTAAATTTGTTAAGGCGCCAGTACTGTATGACGTCACAAAACAATCATTTGACGCTTCAATTTCGTCCAGTAAAGGAGATTCCAAATCGACGGTTTCTTAAAACGTTTCTTTCTCCCAAATATGAACAGATACTGTTGTGAAAATTAGTTAGTTTAGTTGACTGACTGAAGACATGAGGTAACACTGTCTCAGTAGAAAGTGTCGCTCGTGGGTGGAAATAATTTGGAAAATGTAACAGGAAGTTTATATTGCACGTGAGTATAAATCCAGCATAATGTCCTCTCTGCAGCCAGAAGATAACCATTATGTTATCGTATTGCGTTTCTGGAGTTAGATGTTGATCTGTGACACAGGAAGATATGACAAACTTGAAGTGTCTGGCGTCCATGGCAGACGGGTGCGGCAATTACGTATAACGTAGTGTCACTCTGGACGTGATTAGCTTGATTTAAAACGTGCAGAGGTGTAAAGAGAGTGATGTTGTCAAGTTAGTAGCCACGTGATGAATGAACACTACGTAGATTAAATAGGATGATTATATCTGATGAAATCGCTTCCTCTTTTATTTAATGACCTTATGTCTGGTGCATAATGTTGATGTGTGATGGAAAAATGCATTGATATTCATATATATGTTTATTGTATTCATACATCTGTCAGAGTTAGGATCCGTTATGAACCGAATCTCAAATGTATTGCCACAAATATAATCTTTCCCTACTCTACAATCCCAGATTGGAAAGTATTGCGAGACGCTGTTATTTATCCTACGAGAAAAGATGTGAAATATACATTCCAACATGTCTGGGGATGACATATAGATACCACACTTATATTGTCCGACTGCTGGTGAATATAGAACAGACACTATCAATTCAACGATATTTGTAATAAATGAGTTTAATACACGAATAGATGAAAGTCGTACATCAACTGATTCACAGAAGAACATCTCCCGACTGCGTCTTAAATAACATACATTTAAATTGGTTCTGTGGTTCATGATTTTTATTTTTTGTTTGTCTACAGTTTTAATAATTATCTGGTCTCTTATACATTTTCATCACACCGTACGTATCTGGTATATATGGGTTATCTCTATCGACGTTACATCATTTCTCTGTGATTACTTATATTCTACATTCTACATGTAACGTGTAACAAGCTGCTCTGGAAACCAAGTATCCAAGCTACATTGAGTTACTGGTATTTAACTATTTACTGGTGGCACTTAGTACAGCACCTGCTGCAAGTCAGGTATGACAATGTAACAGGGTTTCGAAACTCGCTTAGCGAACAAGATAGTCTAAAGTACACAACATCGAGATAAGTCTACCCAGCGCTAAGAAATCTTCGAAAACATTGATCTGTAGAAAACCGGAAATGACACCGAGAGTCCAACAGCACAGATACTGATGACATCTAGACACAGTTTGCACACGTCACGACAAAGATGGCGGTAAGTACAGTGGGCGACACTCGCTGGAGCCCCTGTTGGTCATCCAGTTGTTGTCCATCCCGAAACAGTAGAATCCACGGCAGCAGTCGTCGTGAATCCAGCACTTCCGGTACTCACATGGGACCCTCGCCTCCCAGGGTCGGATCATGTTCCAGGAACTTCCTAGTTGTCGTCGAACTCTGGAGGATGAAGAAGAACAGAAATTGAGAGTTCAAGTAACACTTGTGATATCAAGTGGCATCTCCCGGGGCGTAACGGGACGGGATAAATGGAACATAGTACATTTCAGCCTTTGATACTTTAAACAGATACGTTTATATAGTTTTCTTTCTTTTCTACGTCACGTGAGTGGCGATAAACATTATCGTCACTCGGTAGAGTGGTGATAAAGATTATCGCCAATGTAGATTGATAAAGGGTTTATGTCACTGATAGAACTGAGTAACTCACTCCAAATTATATAGTGCAAATATGACATCAATATAGTGGCAGTAGCATTCGTACAGATGCGTTGTATACAGCTGCATACCGAAAGTTTGTTCACCTACATGCATATCTACATGCATTGTAACCTCAATAAAATGCATCACATACGATGACAATGAATCTATGATATATCTATGAGCAAAATACTCATTCAACAAACGCATTTTGTGATATTTACGTCAGTGGTGCATGTTTATAAAATTTGGCATGCGATGATTCAAAGACATGCCAAATTACATGATATTTGCACTGAAATACACAAGTAGGTGAACAAACTAGCGCAGCTAGCGTTGTAGTGTAAGTAAAATAACAGATGCAGCTGGTACGCAGCATGCAAGCACGATTCTATCAGACACGGACGAAAAGACGGGTGGACGCAGAGACGGGTGGACGCAGAGACGGGTGGACGCAGAGACGCTATATTCCACGACTACGTCGTAGCGGTGGATACACGTGGGATCGACACTTTGATTTCGGGAATACACGCCGGATCGACAAGCGGCACGCTTTGATGTAAGGTGTATTTATACAATGGATTAGCCCTAGCGCGTTAATCCCAGCGTGTTAAGTAGTCGATATCAGCTAGTCAGTCACAGAACACAGTTCACATTTTGATGTGAATTCATTTATGATATCAATTTTACCCTAAAAAAGGGTTATGAGAGACTATACAACATATGAAATACAAGATGAAATATTAATACATTAAAATGGGCTATACAATATATTAAACTTTATATAAAAAAAGAGAAGATTTTCGTCGTTATAAAATAAGTCTGCAGGTTTTGGCAACAATACATATAACCTCTGAACTTGACATTGTGAAGTAAAATAAAAGAGACACACAATGTTGACATATTTCCACACTATAGATATTTCGTGTCTAAGGTCGGTATACTGTGGACAATTAAGTAGAAGATGGTACTGATCTTTAACAGTTTTACGAAAACAATTAAAAATACTCTTTCAGCTAATGATAAGTTAGTAAAACATCCCATTTCAACTCATATTGGGGCTACCCCTCATCTGAATTTCGCTATGTATGTATATGTATGCATAGTATAGTATGTACATGTATATGTCTACATGTCTAGGCGACGTCTATTTGATGATTTTTATCATATACTTGTACATGTTACATGTAACCCGACAATGCACATAATTTCTATGTATTTTATACATGATACAATAAACAAAATAATAAATGTTATATCCCTGTATATTCTTATGTTTGTAGTTTTCAATGTGACAGACAGACATATTATTTTTGAAGTCTCACCTCACATGTTTAATGCAGGAATTAATATATACATGTAAAAGTACAGGAGACTGAAAATATGAGCCACCAAAATAGGGTTACTAGAGACTATAATATAAGAAAAAAGATGTGTCATCTGATGGGTCTGATCTACCACAGAAAATGTCGACAACTGTTTTCATAAGGGTCAGGATTATCCTTGCGTTAATCCCCCTAAGCCAATCGACTTTTCTCGATTAGGAGAGGTGTCATACACGCGGGATCGACAATATTTTGCCCATTTTTAATCCGCAAACTGAAATTGTGTATGAACCGTCGTAGCTGAAGTATGCTAACGTGTTAATACAGTACTACTCCTAAAGATACACCAAGTACCAAGATACAACCAAATATTACTAATCATCCATCAACCACGATGTTTCGCGTCGCAAATAGAAGAATAAGTCTGTTAATCACGAAATCATCACAATTCTCCATGCATTTATTTGTTATGTTCATAATTGTTAAATGGAGCCGTGGAACTTATCGAATGTTGTCAATTATGGTGAGGAAGTTAAACACAAGATCTTTACAGGCAACTGGAACTCTTGAGAACGTTCGTGCAAGATAAGCCCGATGCTGCATCAGTTCCCCAGCGTTCAAACATACACGTGTTGTTGTTAAGAACTGCAACAGATAAAGGAGTGTTCGTCGTCCTTTAAATGTGCACTCCTTCCTAACATATAAAACAAGTCTGGTATACATGAAACGCACCAATCTTCATTGAAACCTCTCGTGCAGTAGTTGTTTAAAAATATGAAGGTAGTTGGTAGTGGCAATGAATTGTTTAAAATATAAACAATAAAATTGCGTATTTTCATTCAGTGAAATATCTTATTATTGAATTCTGTGAAATAACATGTTTTTGAATTCTGTTAAATAACATGTTATTCTTCTAAATGAAATAACACTGCAAGTCGTATAATGTCTTCGTCACAATTTGATGACGTCATGCGATGACCGTGATCTAGGATTCTCCATTCATAAAGTTAATGTCAATTTTATTTATTAAATTTAATAATAGAACCTTTGAGATTTCTAGTCGAATACCATGATGCATATCTCATCTCGTAGAAATATCATAGTTATACAATCACCTGCGACAAAATTGAAAATACAAATTACAACTTAACTCTATGAGATATAGATACATGATATTCGACGAGAAATGTTAAATATCCTTCACGTATTCATTACGCATAGGCCTACGTTTACTGACAATATACTTCTTCCTATTACAAATAATTTCACTTAAAGTTTCATCAAGACGATTTGAACTCCGTGTGGATCGCTTAATTACATGTATTAAAAAAATCAACGCAGTGTCACGTATATTCTAAATGACACGCGCAGGTTTCAATTATTTGAAATCAGTTAAACATGAATTTGTTTTAACGGCATATAAGTTGAAATAAGGAATACTAAATACGTATCCACAATGAAATAAGACCAACTGAAACACAATACGTAGAGACAGAATTGTTTGAATCAAAAGAATAATATGAACCACCCAGACAGGATTAAATATCCGAGCTTTAGCCGTTTACTTGAAACTCCCTCTTTGGTGGCTGACCGTGTCTTATTGAAGATATCATAGTGGAAGCGATATAGTGAGAAATGTGGGCTGACCGTGTCTTATTACAGATATTATAATGGAAACGATATAGTGAGAAATGTGGGCTGACCGTGTCTTATTACAGATATCATAGTGGAAGGGATATAGTGAGAAATGTGGGCTGACCGTGTCTTATTGCAGATATCATAGTGGAAACGATATAGTGAGAAATGTGGACTGACCGTGTCTTATTGCAGATATCATAGTGGAAGCGATATAGTGAGAAATGTGGGCTGACCGTGTCTTATTGCAGATATTATAATGGAAACGATATAGTGAGAAATGTGGGCTGACCGTGTCTTATTGCAGATATTATAATGGAAACGATATAGTGAGAAATGTGGGCTGACCGTGTCTTATTGCAGATATCATAGTGGAAGCGATATAGTGAGAAATGTGGGCTGACCGTGTCTTATTGCAGATATCATAGCAGAAGCGATATAGTGAGAAATGTGGGCTGACCGTGTCTTATTGCAGATATCATAGTGGAAACGATATAGTGAGAAATGTGGACTGACCGTGTCTTATTGCAGATATTATAATGGAAACGATATAGTGAGAAATGTGGACTGACCGTGTCTTATTGCAGATATCATAGTGGAAGCGATATAGTGAGAAATGTGGGCTGACCGTGTCTTATTGCAGATATCATAGTGGAAGCGATATAGTGAGAAATGTGGGCTGACCGTGTCTGATTGCAGATATCATAGTGGAAACGATATAGTGAGAAATGTGGGATGACCGTGTCTTATTGCAGATATCAAAGTGGAAGCGATATAGTGAGAAATGTGGGCTGACCGTGTCTTATTGCAGATATCATAGTGGAAGCGATATAGTGAGAAATGTGGGCTGACCGTGTCTTATAATTTATTGCAGATATCAAAGTGGAAGCGATATAGTGAGAAGTGTGGGCTGACCGTGTCTTATTACAGATATCATAGTGGAAGCGATATAGTGAGAAATGTGGGCTGACCGTGTCTTATTACAGATATCATAGTGGAAGCGATATAGTGAGAAATGTGGGCTGACCGTGTCTTATTGCAGATATCATAGTGGAAGCGATATAGTGAGAAATGTGGGCTGACCGTGTCTTATTGCAGATATTATAATGGAAACGATATAGTGAGAAATGTGGGCTGACCGTGTCTTATTGCAGATATCATAGTGGAAGCGATATAGTGAGAAATGTGGGCTGACCGTGTCTTATTGCAGATATTATAATGGAAACGATATAGTGAGAAATGTGGGCTGCCCGTGTCTTATTGCAGATATCATAGTGGAAGCGATATAGTGAGAAATGTGGGCTGACCGTGTCTTATTGCAGATATTATAATGGAAACGATATAGTGAGAAATGTGGGCTGACCGTGTCTTATTGCAGATATCATAGTGGAAGCGATATAGTGAGAAATGTGGGCTGACCGTGTCTTATTGCAGATATTATAATGGAAACGATATAGTGAGAAATGTGGGCTGACCGTGTCTTATTGCAGATATCATAGTGGAAGCGATATAGTGAGAAATGTGGGCTGACCGTGTCTTATTGCAGATATTATAATGGAAACGATATAGTGAGAAATGTGGGCTGACCGTGTCTTATTGCAGATATCATAGTGGAAGCGATATAGTGAGAAATGTGGGCTGACCGTGTCTTATTGCAGATATCATAGTGGAAGCGATATAGTGAGAAATGTGGGCTGACCGTGTCTTATAATTTATTGCAGATATCAAAGTGGAAGCGATATAGTGAGAAGTGTAGGCTGACCGTGTCTTATTACAGATATCATAGTGGAAGCGATATAGTGAGAAATGTGGGCTGACCGTGTCTTATTGCAGATATCATAGTGGAAGTGATATAGTTAGAAATGTGGGCTGACCGTGTCTTATTGCAGATATCATAGTGGAAGCGATATAGTGAGAAATGTCGGCTGACCGTGTCTTATTACAGATATCATAGTGGAAGCGATATAGTGAGAAATGTGGGCTGACCGTGTCTTATTACAGATATCATAGTGGAAGCGATATAGTGAGAAATGTGGGCTGACCGTGTCTTATTGCAGATATCATAGCAGAAGCGATATAGTGAGAAATGTGGGCTGACCGTGTCTTATTGCAGATATCATAGTGGAAACGATATAGTGAGAAATGTGGACTGACCGTGTCTTATTACAGATATCATAATGGAAACGATATAGTGAGAAATGTGGACTGACCGTGTCTTATTGCAGATATCATAGTGGAAGCGATATAGTGAGAAATGTGGGCTGACCGTGTCTTATTGCAGATATTATAATGGAAACGATATAGTGAGAAATGTGGGCTGACCGTGTCTTATTGCAGATATCATAGTGGAAGCGATATAGTGAGAAATGTGGGCTGACCGTGTCTTATTGCAGATATTATAATGGAAACGATATAGTGAGAAATGTGGGCTGACCGTGTCTTATTGCAGATATCATAGTGGAAGCGATATAGTGAGAAATGTGGGCTGACCGTGTCTTATTGCAGATATCATAGTGGAAGCGATATAGTGAGAAATGTGGGCTGACCGTGTCTTATAATTTATTGCAGATATCAAAGTGGAAGCGATATAGTGAGAAGTGTGGGCTGACCGTGTCTTATTACAGATATCATAGTGGAAGCGATATAGTGAGAAATGTGGGCTGACCGTGTCTTATTGCAGATATCATAGTGGAAGCGATATAGTGAGAAATGTGGGCTGACCGTGTCTTATTGCAGATATCATAGTGGAAGCGATATAGTGAGAAATGTGGGCTGACCGTGTCTTATTACAGATATCATAGTGGAAGCGATATAGTGAGAAATGTGGGCTGACCGTGTCTTATTACAGATATCATAGTGGAAGCGATATAGTGAGAAATGTGGGCTGACCGTGTCTTATTGCAGATATTATAGTGGAAACGATATAGTGAGAAATGTGGGCTGACCGTGTCTTATTGCAGATATCATAGTGGAAACGATATAGTGAGAAATGTGGGCTGACCATGTCTTATTGCAGATATTATAATGGAAGCGATATAGTGAGAAATGTGGACTGACCGTGTCTTATTACAGATATCATAGTGGAAGCGATATAGTGAGAAATGTGGGCTGACCGTGTCTTATTGCAGATATCATAGTGGAAACGATATAGTGAGAAATGTGGGCTGACCGTGTCTTATTACAGATATCATAGTGGAAGCGATATAGTGAGAAATGTGGGCTGACCGTGTCTTATTGCAGATATCATAGTGGAAACGATATAGTGAGAAATGTGGGCTGACCGTGTCTTATTACAGATATCATAGTGGAAGCGATATAGTGAGAAATGTGGGCTGACCGTGTCTTATTGCAGATATCATAGTGGAAGCGATATAGTGAGAAATGTGGACTGACCGTGTCTTATTACAGATATCATAGTGGAAGCGATATGGTGAGAAATGTGGGCTGACCGTGTCTTATTGCAGATATCATAGTGGAAACGATATAGTGAGAAATGTGGGCTGACCGTGTCTTATTGCAGATATCATAGTGGAAGCGATATAGTGAGAAATGTGGGCTGACCGTGTCTTATTACAGATATCATAGTGGAAGCGATATAGTGAGAAATGTGGGCTGACCGTGTCTTATTACAGATATCATAGTGGAAGCGATATAGTGAGAAATGTGGGCTGACCGTGTCTTATTGCAGATATCATAGTGGAAGCGATATAGTGAGAAATGTGGGCTGACCGTGTCTTATTACAGATATCATAGTGGAAGCGATATAGTGAGAAATGTGGGCTGACCGTGTCTTATTTCAGATATCATAGTGGAAACGATATAGTGAGAAATGTGGGCTGACCGTGTCTTATTACAGATATCATAGTGGAAGCGATATAGTGAGAAATGTGGGCTG
Organism: Gibbula magus; assembly: GCA_936450465.1. Lineage (NCBI taxonomy): Eukaryota > Metazoa > Mollusca > Gastropoda > Trochida > Trochidae > Gibbula > Gibbula magus. The sequence goes on from OW388305.1 coordinate 67,848,038, forward strand.
ACCGTGTCTTATTGCAGATATCATAGTGGAAGCGATATAGTGAGAAATGTGGGCTGACCGTGTCTTATTACAGATATCATAGTGGAAGCGATATAGTGAGAAATGTGGGCTGACCGTGTCTTATTACAGATATCATAGTGGAAGCGATATAGTGAGAAATGTGGGCTGACCGTGTCTTATTACAGATATCATAGTGGAAGCGATATAGTGAGAAATGTGGGCTGACCGTGTCTCATTGCAGATATCATAGTGGAAGCGATATAGTGAGAAATGTGGACTGACCGTGTCTTATTACAGATATCATAGTGGAAGCGATATAGTGAGAAATGTGGGCTGACCGTGTCTTATTGCAGATATCATAGTGGAAACAATATAGTGAGAAATGTGGGCTGACCGTGTCTTATTGCAGATATCATAGTGGAAGCGATATAGTGAGAAATATGGGCTGACCGTGTCTTATTACAGATATCATAGTGGAAGCGATATAGTGAGAAATGTGGGCTGACCGTGTCTTATTGCAGATATTATAGTGGAAACGATATAGTGAGAAATGTGGGCTGACCGTGTCTTATTACAGATATCATAGTGGAAGCGATATAGTGAGAAATGTGGGCTGACCGTGTCTTATTACAGATATCATAGTGGAAGCGATATAGTGAGAAATGTGGGCTGACCGTGTCTTATTACAGATATCATAGTGGAAGCGATATAGTGAGAAATGTGGGCTGACCGTGTCTTATTACAGATATTATAGTGGAAACGATATAGTGAGAAATGTGGACTGACTGTGTCTTATTGCAGATATCATAGTGGAAGCGATATAGTGAGAAATGTGGGCTGACCGTGTCTTATTACAGATATCATAGTGGAAGCGATATAGTGAGAAATGTGGGCTGACCGTGTCTTATTACAGATATCATAGTGGAAGCGATATAGTGAGAAATGTGGGCTGACCGTGTCTTATTGCAGATATCATAGTGGAAGCGATATAGTGAGAAATGTGGGCTGACCGTGTCTTATTGCAGATATTATAGTGGAAACGATATAGTGAGAAATGTGGACTGACTGTGTCTTATTGCAGATATTATAGTGGAAACGATATAGTGAGAAATGTGGGCTGACCGTGTCTTATTGGAGATATCATAATGGGAACGATATAGTGAGAAATGTGGACAGACTGTGTCATATTGCAGATATCATAGTGGAAGCGATAAAGTGAGAAATGTGGGCTGACCGTGTCTTATTGCAGATATCATAGTGGAAGCGATATAGTGAGAAATGTGGACTGACCGTGTCTTATTGCAGATATCATAGTGGAAGCGATATAGTGAGAAATGTGGACTGACCGTGTCTTATTGCAGATATCATAATGGAAGCGATATAGTGAGAAATGTGGGCTGACCGTGTCTTATTGCAGATATCATAATGGAGGCGATATAGTGAGAAATGTGGGCTGACCGTGTCTTATTGCAGATATCATAGTGGAAGCGATATAGTGAGAAATGTGGGCTGACCGTGTCTTATTGCAGATATTATAGTGGAAATGTTATAGTGAGAAATGTGGGCTGACCGTGTCTTATTGCAGATATTATAGTGGAAACGGTATAGTGAGAAATGTGGGCTGACCGTGTCTTATTGCAGATATCATAATGGAAACGATATAGTGAGAAATGTGGGCAGACCGTGTCTTATTGCAGATATTATAGTGGAAACGATATAGTGAGAAATGTGGGCTGACCGTGTCTTATTGCAGATATCATAGTGGAAGCCATATAGTGAGAAATGTTGGCTGACCGTGTCTTATTACAGATATCATAGTGGAAGCGATATAGTGAGAAATGTGGGCTGACCGTGTCTTATTGCAGATATCATAATGGAAACGATATAGTGAGAAATGTGGGCAGACCGTGTCTTATTGCAGATATTATAGTGGAAACGATATAGTGAGAAATGTGGGCTGACCGTGTCTTATTGCAGATATCATAGTGGAAGCGATATAGTGAGAAATGTTGGCTGACCGTGTCTTATTACAGATATCATAGTGGAAGCGATATAGTGAGAAATGTGGGCTGACCGTGTCTTATTACAGATATCATAGTGGAAGCGATATAGTGAGAAATGTGGGCTGACCGTATCTTATTACAGATATCATAGTGGAAGCGATATAGTGAGAAATGTGGGCTGACCGTGTCTCATTGCAGATATCATAGTGGAAGCGATATAGTGAGAAATGTGGACTGACCGTGTCTTATTACAGATATCATAGTGGAAGCGATATAGTGAGAAATGTGGGCTGACCGTGTCTTATTGCAGATATCATAGTGGAAACAATATAGTGAGAAATGTGGGCTGACCGTGTCTTATTGCAGATATCATAGTGGAAGCGATATAGTGAGAAATGTGGGCTGACCGTGTCTTATTACAGATATCATAGTGGAAGCGATATAGTGAGAAATGTGGGCTGACCGTGTCTTATTGCAGATATTATAGTGGAAACGATATAGTGAGAAATGTGGGCTGACCGTGTCTTATTACAGATATCATAGTGGAAGCGATATAGTGAGAAATGTGGGCTGACCGTGTCTTATTACAGATATCATAGTGGAAGCGATATAGTGAGAAATGTGGGCTGACCGTGTCTTATTACAGATATCATAGTGGAAGCGATATAGTGAGAAATGTGGGCTGACCGTGTCTTATTACAGATATTATAGTGGAAACGATATAGTGAGAAATGTGGACTGACAGTGCCTTATTGCAGATATCATAGTGGAAGCGATATAGTGAGAAATGTGGGCTGACCGTGTCTTATTACAGATATCATAGTGGAAGCGATATAGTGAGAAATGTGGGCTGACCGTGTCTTATTACAGATATCATAGTGGAAGCGATATAGTGAGAAATGTGGGCTGACCGTGTCTTATTGCAGATATCATAGTGGAAGCGATATAGTGAGAAATGTGGGCTGACCGTGTCTTATTGCAGATATTATAGTGGAAACGATATAGTGAGAAATGTGGACTGACTGTGTCTTATTGCAGCTATTATAGTGGAAACGATATAGTGAGAAATGTGGGCTGACCGTGTCTTATTGGAGATATCATAATGGGAACGATATAGTGAGAAATGTGGACAGACTGTGTCATATTGCAGATATCATAGTGGAAGCGATCAAGTGAGAAATGTGGGCTGACCGTGTCTTATTGCAGATATCATAGTGGAAGCGATATAGTGAGAAATGTGGACTGACCGTGTCTTTTTGCAGATATCATAGTGGAAGCGATATAGTGAGAAATGTGGACTGACCGTGTCTTCTTGCAGATATCATAATGGAAGCGATATAGTGAGAAATGTGGGCTGACCGTGTCTTATTGCAGATATCATAATGGAAGCGATATAGTGAGAAATGTGGGCTGACCGTGTCTTATTGCAGATATCATAGTGGAAGCGATATAGTGAGAAATGTGGGCTGACCGTGTCTTATTGCAGATATTATAGTGGAAAGGTTATAGTGAGAAATGTGGGCTGACCGTGTCTTATTGCAGATATCATAGTGGAAACGATATAGTGAGAAATGTGGGCTGACCGTGTCTTATTGCAGATATCATAATGGAAACGATATAGTGAGAAATGTGGGCAGACCGTGTCTTATTGCAGATATTATAGTGGAAACGATATAGTGAGAAATGTGGGCTGACCCTGTCTTATTGCAGATATCATAGTGGAAGCGATATAGTGAGAAATGTGGGCTGACCGTGTCTTATTGCAGATATCATAATGGAAACGATATAGTGAGAAATGCGGGCAGACCGTGTCTTATTGCAGATATTATAGTGGAAACGATATAGTGAGAAATGTGGGCTGACCGTGTCTTATTGCAGATATCTTAGTGGAAGCGATATAGTGAGAAATGTGGGCTGACAGTGTCTTATTGCAGATATCATAATGGAAGCGATATAGTGAGAAATGTGGGCTGACCGTGTCTTATTGCAGATATCATAATGGAAGCGATATAGATAGAAATGTGGGCTGACCGTGTCTTATTGCAGATATAATAATGGAAACGATATAGTGAGAAATGTGGGCTGACCGTGTCTTATTGCAGATATAATAATGGAAACGTTATAGTGAGAAATGTGGGCTGACCGTGTCTTATTGCAGATATAATAATGGAAACGTTATAGTGAGAAATGTGGGCTGACAGTGTCTTATTGCAGATATAATAATGGAAACGTTATAGTGAGAAATGTGGGCTGACAGTGTCTTATTGCAGATATCATAATGGAAACGTTATAGTGAGAAATGTGGGCTGACCGTGTCTTATTGCAGATATAATAATGGAAACGTTATAGTGAGAAATGTGGGCTGACAGTGTCTTATTGCAGATATAATAATGGAAACGTTATAGTGAGAAATGTGGGCTGACAGTGTCTTATTGCAGATATCATAGTGGAAGCGATATAGTGAGAAATGTGGGCTGACCGTGTCTTATTGCAGATATAATAATGGAAACGTTATAGTGAGAATTTTGGGCTGACAGTGTCTTATTGCAGATATCATAATGGAAGCGATATAGTGAGAAATGTGGGCTGACCGTGTCTTATTGCAGATATCATAATGGAAGCGATATAGTGAGAAATGTGGGCTGACCGTGTCTTATTGCAGATATAATAATGGAAACGTTATAGTGAGAAATGTGGGCTGACCGTGTCTTATTGCAGATATCATAATGGAAGCGATATAGTGAGAAATGTGGGCAGGCCGTGTCTTATTGCAGATATAATAATGGAAACGTTATAGTGAGAAATGTGGGCAGACCGTGTCTTATTGCAGATATAATAATGGAAACGTTATAGTGAGAAATGTGGGCAGGCCGTGTCTTATTGCAGATATCATAATGGAAACGTTATAGTGAGAAATGTGGGCAGGCCGTGTCTTATTGCAGATATAATAATGGAAACGATATAGTGAGAAATGTGGTCTGACCGTGTCTTAATGCAGATATCATGGTGGAAACGTTATAGTGAGAAATGTGGGCAGGCCGTGTCTTATTGCAGATATCATAGTTGAAGCGATATAGTGAGAAATGTGGGCTGACCGTGTCTTATTGCAGATATCATAGTGGAAGCGATATAGTGAGAAATGTTGTGATCTCTATCTCTCTATCCAATCACTTTTATGATCGCCTGGATTCATCTACCTGATAGCGAGAACATTACTTCGCGGAGCTGCTCCTCGACTCTGTCGCAGATACGCCGATAAGGGGGCAAACAGTTCGCTTCATATGATACAAGTAGTTGTGAGTTGAGAAAATGCTATTTGAATCTTTTTCGTTAAATTTCTAAGTAGTGATATTAAAGGTGAGGTGAGTTGAAGTTTAACGCCGCTTTCAAGAGTATTTCACTCATATCACGGCTGCTGGTATTACGACAGGGAGAAAACCCCCGATACTACGTGGCTATGTATTGCGGCGAAACCTGCGAGCATCGGCTGGAACTAGCGAACCCTTGGTGATACTGCACTGACATTCAATGTAGCATTGCACCCAAACCTGACTGCGTGTAGAACAGTTCTCTACTGCAGACAAAGTTGCCGTGCCCCTGACCTCCTTCATCCGAAGCTGAACGCGCTAGCGACACCACTATCCCGCCCCAAGGGTTATAAGAAATTAACCTCAATACTAACATCAGAAAAGTTACTGAACTTGAAACAGCTTCTGAAAATTATTGAATTCAACGTAAGTGAAAATGACGAATAGTGGTGGATATGCACTTACACTGGACTTGAACTGAGAAGTTTCTTTTAATTTAAAGTCATGCATATGAAACATATGAATTTATCTTAATGATAATAGTGGTGAATAGGTGTGGATATGTATTAAGATAGGATTTGAACTAAGCAATATACATTCATGTAATGGTATGCATATGGAGCTAATAATCACTCGGAGTGATGGAATGTACATTCAGAAGGAACATTAACGTCGGTCCACTCCATGTCCTGTATGACATACTGCTGGGAGAAACGCACTGTCGCGTGTCTCGGTGAATCAAGCAGATGTGTGTGAGAGATGGCGGACATTACACGGTCCCCGGGGTCTCCCTGCAGTCTTACTGGAAGCATCACAACCATCTCGGACAATATGGAGATACAAGACAAGTAGGGCGAGTTATACATGATATGTCATTAGGGAAATAGTTTCGGAACCCGACAGTATATTAGTGTTAAGTAACCCTGAAGCTGTGTGTACAAGACTACACAGGGGAACTGTTGCTGGTTTAGATTACCTTGTATTGGTTAGCAACATACATGTATATCGACATGTTTTACAACCGTGGCCAGAATTTTGAGTTGGAATGTTTTGGGTGTAAATGAAGAGGAGCATAGAGATATTTGTAAAATTACGTTACGTTAATAAGTATGTCAGTAAATGGGTATATCAATTAACTTACAGGTTCTACTGGTGTAGAACAACCAGCTACACATTACTTACATTTGAATATACATGCTTTTTAAACGACGTGTTTGTATATGTGGATATAACCTTTACAATTCTAACTTTTGGAGTAACATTTACGTCGTTGTGATGTTTGCTTTTTGTCAAGAAAACCATCCTTCAATATTTTCATACGAAATTATTCCCAATTCTTTGCCCTCATAATTGTGAAGATATAGGCTATTTCTCAAAAGCAGCGTTCATTTCCACACTGAAGACGCCAATATGTAAATGGTGTAATTCCTATTTCCCCAGTGTGTTTCATCTTTGTAGAAAGTGGCCTCTAGCCAATGCTGTTCTTTACAAAAAGTGTAACATTTACATAAACTCGAAATCTAATAAATCTTGTTATTCTTAATAGTTGCAAAGGGTGTCAGTTCTAATGAAGTAAAGGCAATATATGGCACCAATACTAACGTTATAAGAAGTGATAAGGGAAGAAATACATCATACCTTTTACTACCTTGAAGGTTGTAAAAACACATTAGTTTTCATTTGCAATACAATTGAGAATAACGCGTTCATTTGCTTTTCATGAGGTTACACAATTGAATTCAGACAACGCTAGAGGTTCGGTATAAACCTAGTTATGCATTCCACACATGAACCTGACTGCAATAATGTAATAAACAGAGACTGGGTGATGCAGATAGATCATTGTGCACTTCCCCCACTATCCATGAGAACAGGCGATTTACATGTTGAGTTCTGTAGAAAGTTGGGAAGTTCACCCAGTCGCATTGAAGGTCATGACCTTGAATGGTTTCAATCTTTGTATAATTGAGTATCAACATTCATCTGGGAAGAGACACGTTGTCTTATTGTTAACATGCATAATGCAACATATATTTATAATACACGTTCTGAAGATGATTGGATAACATGTTCTCAATCCTTTCCTTGAACTAATAAACTACGATCCAATCTATATATGTATTTATACATTATTTAAGGTATAAAAACAACAAGATGATTTGTCATTAAACCGATCTTAGATCTACAACTCGCAGATGATCTTTGTCAGAGTAATACACTGGGAGAACAGAAGCTATTTATTACCTTTACAAGTATTTATTATTTTGTAAATATCATCTTTAATAGATATTTAATCTTTGTAAATATCATCTTTAATCTGTATTAAATATTTGTAAATATTTGTAAATGTTTGTAAATATTATTAAACATTTGTAAATAACATCTTTAATCTGTATTAAATATTTGTAAATATCATCTTTAATCTGTTTTAAATGTTTGTATATATCATCTTTAATAATGTTGTAAAGGTTTGTAAATATCATCTCTAATCATGCTGTAAGTTTGTTAATAGCATCTTAATGTATGTAGTAATTAGGTGACAGATACCATGGGGGATGGGTGAGTGGGGAGAGTCTGCGCGGGGGTTGGGGGAAGGATGGAGGTGTGGGTTTGGATTTTGGCTTTTTGGGTCAGGTTCTTTTTGGGTCGGGGTCGGGGTCGGCGGACTGCAGGGATTGGAGGGGAGAGGGGTGTCTGTTGGTTAGGGGTTGGAGGTTTGGGGTGACTTATGTGGACTAAATAGAGATTGAGGGTAAGGAGAGGGAGTGTATGTTGGAAGTGAGGGTGGTTAAGGTGTGAAGTAGGGTGACTGGGGTTTCGTTGTGGTTGGCGTTTGTGTGTGGGGTGGTGCAGGGGATACCATTTTTCTGTGTTGAGCTGGAAGGCGAGAGGCATGAGTGCACGTGTGTTTGTAGGGATGGGGTTGGGCGGCAGGCGTTGCCTGTGTTGAGTTGGGGGTGATAGACGAGTGCATTTATATGTAAATGTTTCAGGGGGTAAAACTGGCGAGGTGGGTGGCTGCCGAGTTGGGGATTGCGGGTGTTGACTGTGTATAACTGGAGGGTGATGGGAGGTAGCTTTGGGTTAGAGTTAGTTGTGGCGGGCGTTGCCTGTGTTGAGTTGGAAGGTTGGAGGGGAGTGCATGTGTATGTATGTTTGCGAATGTTGACTGTATAACTGGAGGATGAGAGTGGTGTAAGTGCGTGTACATTAGCCAGGATAGTAGCCGTTGATTGGTCAATTGGGGTTGTGGTATATGGTACTTGACAGGTTTAGGAGTGCGTATTTGAACAGTGGTTGAATTTCACGGTAGATGTACATGTAGAGGCACAGTTTGTAATCTGCCCTAATTTTAGGAGTTGTGAAGAGGTCGATCTAGGGTGGGTGATAAAATGATAGGTGAAGATGGGAGCTGGGGATAGTCAGTAATGAATATAGTGAGTGACTGGGGGTTGGGAGAATGGATCGACTCGGCCTATGGTGCAGATGAGGATGTAAGATGACTAAGGCAGGTTGGATATGGGGAATTTGATGTAGGGAGAATGCCAGTCACGGGATATACTGAGAGCTGGGGATACATGTGCCTAGCGGTAGACACAGGGGTGAGAGCTTAAATGTCTATGCTGAGAACATAGACAATGACTAAGACATAAAATGTAACACATAAATGGTTTGTTTAGAGTATAGTTGTATTCAGTGAAATTTATAGTTGATTATCGGTGTGATACGTGATTCAACAGTTATATCAGGGTCAAAAGACAGTAAAACAGTCATAGTCAAGATGTATCATAGATTTATCGATCAATGTTTGGGTTTCAAACATCATTTTAATTTCGAAAGTGCTACATTGCATTCTTGTATAATTTCAAAGATTACAGACGCATGCTAGATTTATTATACAAATACGTATAAAAGCTTGAAATATAGTAAATGTGATTAGTCTTAACATAGGAAGATTAATAATTATTATTATTAACCATATAAATGGTCTTTTCATACTATTTTCCTCGTTTTATGCGTGAGTAGTTGTATAGTATATGTCATTCCAATGTCATTCTGTTCTCAAATACAAAGCTGTACTACCATATTGTAAATGTACCAAGTATCGTTAAGGATAACAGTATTTAACGAACCCTATTGGAATTGTGAACTTCATAGATTATGTAGATCCTTTTGAAGAGCGAGTTTATTGGGGCAATAAATTAATTAGGGAATAGTTGTTTGTACCGATAACAGTGATTAACGATCCGTAACGGAAATGTGAACTGCCTAGATTCTAAACATCCTTTTGGATAGCTTGTTTATTGTGGCAATAAATTAATTACAGAATTAGTGCTAGCTTCATTGCCAAATTAATTGTTGCTTATTCATATTAGTAAAGTTTGTGCAGAAATTAAAAATGTCAGTGTTTCAGTGTTGAAAATCTATATTAGCTATATAACATAAGAACCATTTGTAAAATGCATGTGTAAAATACTTGAACTCGATATACTGTCTCAATCAAAATGTGTACTTCCTTAAGATTTAGTTTATTTCATTTTGGAGCATATTCCTCATATAAACATTAGAATAACGACTTTGCTTTTACCAATATGTTACTTTTCAAACATGAACTCTTTTGATGTTAAGTCATGTGTAGCCTTGTTTAGAGATATCTTAATTTTATGTTTGCATATAACATTTATAACTGTACATAAACGAATTTAAATATATGAGCGAATACAGACAGAGTCAACAAACAGGCAAAATGATAATCAAGATAGAGTTAAATGCGTTTAATATTCCCTCTAATTACAAAATAGATAAGCATATAACGATGTGATTCATATGGAGCTTAGTCCAACCCAAAAACTATATTTCACATTAACAATATTTGTCTACTGCGGTTAAAGTCACTTTCATTATATATTCCTGTAAATGGTCAGGTAAATCTAGTTTCTAATTAACATAATGTATTAACTAGTAATTGTAGAAACACCCTTGTATTTTTTCTTATTACATACGAGAAGCGTTTGCGCAAAGAAAATATGTCAATTCATAGTAATTAATTAATGTATTTGTAAAATGTTATTGTTTACTCAACAAAGTTGTAATGTTTAGATGCATTGTACATGGGCCGAGGACCTATAAAATAATTGAACTATAATATACCATATAACAAAAACAGAACACTATTTATAGACAGGCAAGTAAATAAACATTTGTTCGGTGTCATTATAATTGTGTCATTTTTTAATGATATTCTTTATCTTAGAGATTTCTTTTAATCTCTCATTTTAAACAAATGTCGGGCTGACAGAAAGATAATGTAAAAACCTAAAACTTGTTACACAATGCCATTATTTTGTTCCTCTCTCTCTCTCTCTCTCTCTCTCTCTCTCTCTCTCTCTCTCTCTCTCTCTCTCTCTCTCTCTCTCTCTCTCTCTCTCTCTCTCTCTCTCTCTCTCTCTCTCTCTCTCTCTCTCTCTCTCTCTCTCTCTCTCTCCCTCCCTCCCTCTCTCTCTCTCTCTCTCTCTCTCTCTCTCTCTCTCTCTCTCTCTCTCTCTCTCTCTCTCTCTCTCTCTCTCTTTCTCTCTCTCTCTCTCTCTCTCTCTCTCTCTCTCTCTCTCTCTCTCTCAAATATAAAGACATCAGTTCAGTTTAAAAGAGTACGTCTTTTTGTAAGTTTTGGCAATGGTTGAATACCAGAGCGACCACACTGCAATCAGTACCGGTAAATATATATGCAACCCATGCTAACGTTATCACTACCCTATTACTATGTAAATAATATAGAAGGCGAAGAACAAACTAATTTACTATAAAAGGGTAGTGTCACTGAACATAATTATAACATACAAACGGATATGAATAAACATACAACATGTGCTAACCCGTCAGGTTTGACCTATGAGACACTCAATTACTAACTACGTGATTAACATTAATATTATTTTAATAAATGTCCATCCGCATATCATTACAGTACAACAAGAATGATTGAATAAGTTTTTATCTATAGGTATTGAGTCATGCACAGATAATAGGTAGACAACGTTAAATGTGTGATGACTATTTTGTAAAACAGTAAGATATGAAAAAGGAAATTTCATAATGTTAGATAAAGTGCCGTATGACACATGCGAGCCCAAAACACTCATAAAAATATAAATAACATAAAACCATATTTTTTACAAATATGAGATAGTGTTACTACAGTTAGTAAGAACAGATTACATTTTTCAATTACTAACCATTCTCGTGTATTGCACAGGATGTTTTATGACCCTCAATTGCTATCTTTAGATGGGCTCAACAGCGTGTATTCGCGACTTCGCATACATGTATATTCGGTTGTGTATTTGTGAACTCTGATGAGAGTAGTCTCTTCTTTGACCAATACGCATTCACGTGTACACTGTATATGGGACAAGCATTCATTCTTCAACAAATTAAATTGTATTATCAAGATAGCTAACATAGGTTTTCTGTTTTATTGTTGTCCCGTATGTATATACTGTCTGTTTTGCAATTGTGTCGGGGTGTGATTTGTAAGTATTTTAATATTTTCAATAAAAATAATAAAATATGTCATCTTCTGTCCATCGTTCTACGTTTTCGGATCACAAATTAAAACTGGTGGAATCAATCAAATATTTACGTGTACATGACGCAAGAGTGTGTCTACTGATTTTAGATATTTAGAATTATTATAAAAAAAAACGGAAAATAACGATGATATGTATCGTTTGTGGAAATGAATTGAAACCGACTGAAGATGTGACAGAAATTATGAATTTGTATTTGTAAATGATAAAATGTATAAATGTATGCTTTGTTTATGAAGCATATTACACTACAACTGAATGCGTGTGCTATGTAGTATGTTCGCAGCAAACGGCCTACTAATAGCTTTAATATATATATCATACTGATGCAAATAAACACAGCTGGCAAGTTCGTATGAAATGTCACATGCAGAACATTAAAGTATATCATGTTTGTTTTCATATTGTTGCAGACAAATCCAAAAAGCTCACAGTTGTCATGTATACAGCTTTGATTTCTTAAAATTAGTTTAAAGATACATTTTCAATAACGAGTACGCATCCTTAAATATGTCCCGTTAACACGCATTAGTTAGCTGATATGAGAAATATGTATTGTCAAGTGGATTGTCTTATATTTGGTTGAATCAAAATGTTGGTGACAGGTAAATATATTTGTTTATGTTTAAAGGATATGTTTATACAAATTGGTCCGAAACAATTAATTCATCAAGTTAATTAAGTCATTTCATCATTTCAAATCAGGGTTTTGGCCAGACTAGTATTTAAGTTTTCTTAGTGATAAGTCACTCTTACGAAATCTATGAAAATTTAGATTTAATTACACTCCTTAAAAATACAACATTTTAGAAAGGACTATTACATACTGGATGATCTATGATGTTCTAATGATTATTCTGGTCGTGCAATCCATAAAGGATGTATAATCTACTAATTTATAATGTATCTGAAAATACGTTGCCATGTTTATAAAAGATTTGATGAAAACTCCGGGGGAAATAATTATCGAAGTAACGTCATCTCAAGCCGTCATGCTGAAACGTGAATTGTACTTTGGGCCAGATTGTTTGGGCCTTATATATTGAATAAACCTGTCTGTAAGTGCTCCTCTCACAAATAGCTATTGTATAAATGTACATCAATAAAACATGCATTAATTTAACCGTCCGTCTGTCCTACCAGACATTTTATAAATGGTATTACAAACATATCAACAGTATCGATTCAGGGTAATGAACCGAGAAGACGTTTTTACAAGGTTTAAAACAATCCAGTTTGTATGGGTACATTGTTTACATATCACGCATACCACTGCAGGGTATACACGTTTACGTTCCAAAGATAAAATTGATAAACCAAAGCTTCGAAAGAAGAATCTGTAGTAAAATGTAAATAATATAAGTGATTATAAGATATAGAGATAGCATTACAGTATTAACGGACAGCTAATACACGCAAAATTTAAGATAATTGTCATTATATTAACATAAGAACAGGAATATTTTCGGGATAACAACTTCTTTAGTGTGAAAATACAGGACGTTTCGGAGTACATACTCACTCCTTCATCAGGTGGAATGTAAGGAAATAACAAAATACTAAAGAAGTTGTTATCCAGAAAATCTACCTGTTCTTATGAATACAACATCTAAATGCCCTTCAAAGACCTAAGGTAACATACATAGCGATTTTCTAATTACGAAATATTCAATGTATTACGCGTAATTTCTCGCCTGGTTTATGACCGGCAATTAAGCTAACATTGTCTGGGTGACTGGGCGACTAGCTGTGGTTGTGTATATGGATGTATATTCGTCAACTCTGACATACACAAAGTATTGTCATTGACATAAGCAGAGGAAAATGAAATATCTACATATATCTAGCGTAGGTATTCGAGTCTGCAATTATGACCATGTATATATAAATCGCCATCCATGAATTTATTTGAGCAGGATAATATGAAACATCACCCCATCCAAACTGTTTTAAACCGGAACACGAGACTTTGGCACATGTGTGCTTATTTAATGTTTTCATTTGATTTTATGATTTGTAGTAATACATGTTCAACTTCTATACATACCATTATAGTATCGTTGTTTACACAACTGTGACCAGTTATCTAGGTCTATATTGTTTATATATTTTATTTAATAATTTTATTTGTAGTTTAGAAAATAGTCATACCTTTCACATCTATAACATGTAAATGTCATTGCAATTTTACAATTCGACATTCAAATTTTGTTTTAACAGATAATGAAACATTCATGGGCTAGTGTACAGCAATAAATTACCTAATCAAGTCAAATTGCAAAGCTATTTGATGTTCAAACAATGAACGTTGATACAAAGGCGCATGCATACTGGTACCTCTTTGTCATCATAACAGTTAGTTTAGATACCCATATGAAAGTGTCTATAGCGATTGATGATAGATGAATAGCTGAATATGGCTGCAGTACAAGATAACCGAATCAAGTGTAACAGTCCACCAGGAGACCCGTTAGAATACAGCGAATACCCATGTTACATAACACCGACCGGGACGCATCGTTTAACAGGATGTTCTGATAGGCATTTACACGTGACGCTTGCTCCTGCATATAGCCAGGTACTCCCATCTGATTACAGAGTCCCTGGTTGACCGCCGTCAGTGAAGCTCAGCAAAAAGGAGATTGACAAAAATAGTCATTGCAAAATGAAATACAGATGTATATAATGTTACAACTTGACAGCATTATTATCATGATAACCGTTGCATTAGCTTGCGACATAACAATAATAAATTTAATTTGTATTATGGCAGTATGAAACTTCCTCCAATAACAGAAACTCTTCCGCATACAATCTTTAAAATAAAGAACAGGCGGAACAACAAGTATTAGTATTTTAATTTAATACACTTAAACAACATGTGTTGAATTTCTATCATTAATCATTAACATTCAAACGTATACACTTTAATAAGAGTTAGTAGTGTGATAGTTGTAATGAGCCTATCGGCCTATGATAAATTACAATCGTGATACCATTTCACCTATTCATTAAATATAAGACTGTGAAGTGATCATGTCAAAATAACCGGATGAACATCATGGAAATAGCTAATTTCACAACTGAAGGTTTTAAATAAAACTTTTGTTATAAAGAAAAAGTGTAAAGGTATTGACATTTAAAGCTTTAACTTTACGTAAACCACAATCTTTGTTGGCCATTCTTGTAGATGCTATCTGTGTTTGAATTTGTCATAAAAAATAGTGCCGAGATACTTATACTCTGGGACAACTTCTATGATGGAATTGTCAATGAGAACAGGTTTATAGTTGTCTTTCTTCATTGTTTAATCTATATTTAATCTCATTGCCTTTATGTTCCGGGTATTAGAACTATAAGGTTGTCTCAGCACCATATACAAAGACGTTATATGGCCTTATGGCAAGTTTTGTATACATTTATTTAAAACCGTAACCAACAAATATTTAAGAATGAGAAAGTCAGCAATTAAAATGTTTTAATTATAGATTTTAATTTAACATACTTCAAATTGGTAGTTAGTTTCTTTTCTCTCTGTGTTAATGAGCGTAAGCACGAACAATGACCTTGAAAGGCTTTGCAGCGTGATATACGGGGCCGCGGCCGCGGCCGCCTTTGATGAAACTATTACGTAATTCATTGGGACACATCGTGTGTGCAGACGGCATAATGCCGACATATGATCGTTAATTGGTTTATAACCCTCGTACTGTTTATATCAAAGACGACGATCGTTTTCAAGTGTCACAGGTATGAAACCATCCATCTAAAATTTATCTAGGAGATACTAAACGTCACTATGGAACATTCTATACATAAAAATACAGTATGACTGCAAGTTACCCATTGCTGTGAATGTCGATGTGAACAGTTGAGAACAGCTTTGACATAACAGACATATGTTAATGTACATGATCGTATATCTCTTCTTCATCAACTTAACTTAAAGAATGCCAGTCAAAGAAATGTACATGCTCTTTGAATATGTCTTCTTTAAAATGTACACCTGGTCAATACGATCGTTTTTGCATAGCTTTTAGTGAAAAAGAAATGGTTAGTAGTAAAGAAACCGATATTACCCCACATAACAATAACATGACTAATTAAGAGGTTAAGTAAACAATCTAATGTGATTGATAATATGTAAATTGATGTAGGATAATTGAAAGGCAGTCCTATGATAAACACTTAGACATATTTCTAAAATCTACCAGTAATTGAACTTAATTGATTATCAAATGTGGAAGTTAAGAAGCAGTAGTGGAGCAGTAAACATACTGTAAGATAGGTTATCATCAAGTTGACACAACTTACTTTGTCAATAAAAGTTGTTTTAAGCTTGCTCTAGTTCTTAATATAACTCATCATTTCACAGGTGTTATCTATGTATTTTTGTGATACAGGCCGAATGAATATAAGATTATCTTTCGGGATATGTCTGTTATACATATGATAATTTAGATCACTACTGCTTGGGTGAACATGCCAATCTTTCATTCATTCTCTCTGTCGTTCCATCATTCAGTCAAACACTATGTATGAAGGACCTACTTTTTAAGTTATTAACTTATTAACTTATGGTTAGCTAATGAAATTAAGGAATGAAATAAACATTGTATCACCTTCCCCTGTTCTATCAGTGAT
This sequence comes from Gibbula magus, assembly GCA_936450465.1. NCBI lineage: Eukaryota > Metazoa > Mollusca > Gastropoda > Trochida > Trochidae > Gibbula > Gibbula magus. The sequence continues at coordinate 67,864,580 of OW388305.1, forward strand.
TAGTTACATTTCAAAGATAACCACATTACGCCCGGAGTATTGGTATTGCCCTGTAGGATCATGTAGTGTTTAGACATGGTTATAGTGATAATATTATACATGGTTATCTTTTCTTATGATAGCATCAGGCTGGTCGGTTATTTATTTTATCTTTGAACACACCTGTGCTCCTTTTGTACATGCAAATAGTTCCAAAATATAATATGTAAAAGTAGTGAGATGTTGGATACTTCGAAATGAAACGTTACCTGTAAATGTGGTCATATGCAAACGTATTCTTTTAAAGATGCATAATCAGTTTTGCATGATACTTTATATGGTTCTAAAATGTACATATTACAGTAGGTGCTGGGTTACGTTATATCATCTTACTCGACTTTCTATCTCATATATATATATATATATATATATATATATATATATATATATATATATATATATATATATAAATGTAGAAAGTTTAGTCAGTTATCTACAAAAACCATTCATTGTGTATCACTACAGCTATCAAAATCAAAATCATTAATTAATGAAAATAATTTTGTTTCATTAAATTCATTTTTCTCATTAAAGTCATTTTTTTATTCAAATTAATTTTGTCATCAAATTTCATTTTTCATCAGTCATTTTTTAATTCAAAGTCATGTTTTCATCAAAGTCATTTTTTAAAATCAAAATCATTTTTGAAAATCAAAGTCATTTTTGAAAATCAAAGTCATTTTTTTTAAATCAAAGTCGGTTTATTAATCAAATTCAAATCAAAATTAAATTCATTTTCTCATTAAAATTATTATTTTTCATCAAATTATTTTTTCATCATATTGATTTTTTCATCAAATTTATTTTTCCATCAAATTTTTCTTTTCATCAAAAGCCTTTTTTTTATTATTCAAAGTCATTTTCTTCATCAAAGTCAGATTTTCCATCAAAGTCATTTTTTTTACATCAAAATATATTTTTTATTAAAGTCATTTTTCTTATCAAAGTCTTTTTTTTATCAAATTAATTTTTTCATCAAAAGTCATTTTTCTTAATTAAAAGTCATGTTTTCATCAAAGTCAATCTTTTCATCAAAGATATTTTTTCTTCATCAAAGTCATTGTTTTCCATCCAAGTCGTTTTTCTCATTAATGTCTTCTCTTTTTTTATTCAAAGTCATGTTTTTATCAAAGTCATTTTTTTCATAAAAGATATTTTTTCTTCATCAATGTCATTTTTTTCCATCAAAGTCGTTTTTTCTCACCAACGTAATTTGTTCATTAAAATTATTATTTCATTATAGTCATTTTATTAATTAAATTAATTTTTTCATCGAACTTATTTTTTAATCCAAATTAATTTTTTTCGGTAATTGAAGTCATGTTTTCATCAATATAAATTTTGTTCATCAAAGATATTTTTTATTCATCAAAGTCAGTTTCTTCCATCAAAGTCGGTTTTTAATCAAAATCATTTTTTTTCATTAAATTTATTGTTCTCATTAAAGTCTGATTTTCAATCAAAATCATTGTTCCATCAAATTCATTTTTTCTCATTCAAAGTCATTCTCTTCATCAAAGTCAGTTTTTTCACCAAAGTCATTTTTTAATCAAATACATTTTTTCATCAATTTTTTTTGTCATCAAAAGTCATTGTTCCTTATTCAAAGTCATGTTTTCATCAAAGATATTTTTTCTTCATCAAAGTCATATTTTTCCATCTCACCAAGTTTAGTTTTCCATTAAAATCATTTTTTTCATTAAAGTAAATTTTCTCATCAAGTCATTTTTTAAATCAAATTCATGTTTTTTATTCAAAGTCAAGTTTTCATCAATATCCAATTTTTTCATCAAAGATATTCTTTATTCATCAAAGTCTCTTCCATCAAAGTCGGTTTTTAATCAAAATCATTTTTTTTCATTAAATTAATTTTTCTCATTCAAGTCTGATTTTTATTCAAAATAATTTTTCCATCAAATTAATTTTTCCCATTAAAGACTTTTAAAAAAAAATTATAAGTCATGTTTTCATCAAAGTCAATTTTTTACATCAAACATATTTTTCCTTCATCAAAGTCATTTTTTCATTAAAGTTATTTTTTTCATTCAAGTCATTTTTCTCATCAAAGTTATTATTTTTCATCAAATTCCCTTTTTTTAATCAAAGTTAGCTGTTTTCATCAAAAGTCATATTTTTTTTTATTCAAAGTCAAAGATGATATTTACAAAACTTTTCAACGATATTAGGGATGATATTTACAAAGCTTTACAAAGCTTTACAAAGCTTTACAAATGTTTACAAAATAATAAATATCTTGTAAATACCATCTTTAATAGATATTTATTACCTTTATTATTTTTGTAAAGAAGTATTTTAATATTTGTAAATAGCTTGTAAATACCATCTTTAATAGATATTTAATCCTTTGTAAATATCATTATTTCATGTAGTGATACTCATGGAATCTTCGTTAATGAATATATAGAAGTTATCAAGATATTATTGTTTGCTGATGATGTTGCACTCCTAGCAGATAGCATTGTTGATTTGCAAAGAAAATTAGATATTCTAGTAGATTTTTGTAACAAGTGGGGTTTTGAAGTAAACCTTGATAAGTCGAAGGTGGTAGTTTTTCGAAATGGGGGACGTGTTAAAGAGAGTGAAAAGTGGTTTTATAATGACTTACCTGTTAAAGTCACTCCCTATTACAAATATTTAGGAATTGTATTCTCATCTCGTTTAGTCTGGTCAAAAGCCTGTGAAACTTTATCATTACAAGCCAAACGTGCATGTTTCCCTCTTTTTCAGCTGTTCACCAGATACCAAAATATGCCTTTATCTATTGCTCAAAATATATTCGTCAGTAAAATATTGCCTATATTAACATATGGCAGTGAAATTTGGGGCTACACTTATAAGACATGTATTGAAAAGGTTCATAGTGAATATTTTAAAAGGTTTTTGTCTATAAGTAAAAAGACTGCATCATGTGCTGTACTTGGCGAAATTGGCAGATTTAATTTGTGTGTGCATTATTACACAAAATGTGTCAAATATTGGTGTCGAATTGTTCGAATGGATAAAAGTAGATACCCAAATGCCAGTTATAATATGTTGAAAGTCTATGATGATAACGGAGGTACAAACTGGGTCTCGCATGTTAGAATGCTTTTGTTGACTACGGGATTTTCTTATGTTTGGTTGGCCCAAGACTGCGGCGATGTAAATAAATTCTTATCAGCATTTAAACAACGTTGTATTGATATAGATATACAACACTGGAATAGTAAAATAAGTAACTCATCATTTCTTGTAAATTACAGTACATTTAAGTCACTTTTACAACCTGAAATGTATATTTCCTGTGGCGCATTAAGCAAAGATTTAATGCGAATGTTAATCAAATTTAGATGTCAATCTCATAACCTTAACGTACAAAAACAGCGCTTCTCGAAGACATTGGTTCCATATAATGAATTAATTTGTAAACAATGTAAAGCTGATATGCTTGAAGATGAATACCACATAATGTTGATATGTCCATTTTATAAACAATGTCGATCTGAATATATTCCAGCCTATTATTACAGCCCACCTACAACTGTCAAGTTTCTTGCCCTCATGAAGACGAGAAATATCAAAGTTCTCAAAGGGATATGTATATTCTTAAAGAAACACTTACGTTAATTATTATTGTAATAACATATATTGTTATCTGTTCCACACACCATGCCATGTTTTTGTAAAACCTGATGTACTCTGGGCCACTTGGCCTTTAATTCTGAAATAAAGTGATTGATATGTTAGATCTACATTCTTAACTCATCTTTACAGTGTCTAGGGATTATGTGGCGGAGAAATTACATCTTCTGTGAAATAAGAACAACACAAGGGAGGTAATCGACTAAACCTTGATGTTCTTCTTAAATGCAATATGAGTGTTTTCGTCTAATTATTTACCGACAAAAGTATATATTTTTCTTTTATATGTTTACTTAGAAATCCATCGTTGTAAACAGTGAATATCCCAGTCGACACCTCCCAGGCTGAAGGGGTAAACTGTTGGGACAGTCAAAACTGGTCAGTGGTGTCTGACTGTGAGGGTGTCTGACTGTGAGGGTGTCTGACTGTGAGGGTGACTGACTGTGAGGGTGACTGACTGTGAGGGTGACTGACTGTGAGGGTGTCTGACTGTGAGGGTGACTGACTGTGAGGGTGTCTGACTGTGAGGGTGTCTGACTGTGAGGGTGTCTGACTGTGAGGGTGCGGGTTCGAATCCAACAAGAGACTTGGCTCGACACAGTGCAAGAATTTGAGCTTCTGCAGATAGTGTGATCCACAATATAACAGTGATGAATTTCAACAATATTCAACAAATAACTCACCTTATATGTGAACTGTCTGATTTAACACTCCCTGAAAGCAAAGGAACAGCTAAATTAGATGGATTTGCTCAAGTAATTGAATTATATGAAACTTTTATGAGATGTCCAAAATAGATATTAATAACATCATTCTGTTATTTTCACTGAACGTATATTAATAAGTTTAGTCAGTTGATTAGGATGCGAGACATCTCTCATCTCTCTACTGCTGTAGGAGAAGAATATCCAAAGGAACAGTTTCCCTAGCTTATCTCCTACTTGGAGTTCTGACATCAGCTACACAGTCAGTGGGTGAAAACAATCTTTGGTCGACTTTTGATGACTAGAAATTGAGATTGTACACTGAAATGGCTAATATAGTTCATTTGGAAAATGTTCGAATTGGATGAAAATTATCATTTGAAGAAGTAATGGTGTGTTGTTTCATCGATTGACTATCTATAAATGCAGCGTCTTTTTGTGGAAACTCAGGGTTAGTTAGAGACAATGATAGACATCAAGTTGATATACAAAACAAAGGCACGCGTAACTACAAGCACAAACGCACACAACGTACACTTACACTTGTCCATGTCCGATGTTAACGTCAAGCAACATGCACACATACATACAAGCACATGTACGCACACACACGCACATGTACGCACATGTACGCACATATACAGACTCGCACATATACGCACACAAACATATACACGCACATACACCACATGTACACACACGCACTCACCGTGTGTTAGCGATGCTGAGAGACAGCCGGTGACATACAAGACACACACGACACCCAGAACTAGAAGGCACTCCACGCTACGCATCGCCTGAAATACAACAAGAAGAAACGTGTATAGTTACGTCCAGGGGCTTTACGATAAAGCATCATTCTGATATATTGTACGTATATAAATTTCACACAGTCATCGATGACTTGTCAATACGAAAAAGCTACAAAGGCCAAATAAAGTATAGGTCCGAAAACAATGATATTTCAGTGGCCATTGACATGTTTATAAGGAATAAAACTTTCTGGTGACGTTGATCCAACTTGTGAAAAGTTAAACAGAACGTGAATATACAAAACGGTCGTTCGGTGAGATTATGACGTCACAAATGCGAAAAGGGGGTTTCTTGCTCCAAACACACAATGCACGTACAGATTGATGTCTGATATAAATGCGATGGGTAGATTCTATCATGTCATACCTACTGAAAAAACATCATAAATATACCAAGGTTGCCGCCAGATGAGTGAGAGATAGAGGATACTAAACGAGCTTCTATTTAATACCATTTTTATTAAACGAGTTAATGATTTTGTATAAAACCAGCGAAAGCGAGTTTGATACCAAATTATTTACGAGTTTAATAAAAATGGTATTAAATAGAAGGAAACTTAGTATTCTGTTTATTACTCGCCCACCTATAATCCAGTGAAATAGCAGACATGGCTCTGAAACTATGATTCCCGCAAGTCCGATACTATTGTGACGACGTTACTCCCATTGTTACCTCATAACCGCAAACTATTGTGACGTCATACGTGCATACTAGTGTAATATTGCCGTATAAATATTACACTGCAGTATCTTACACGGGCGAGTAGTAAAGAACAATTGAGATGTCTGACACGGGAGCTAAGAACGTCGGAATTGCAACAACATGTGGTTCAACGCCACTGACGGCAGCCATCGCCCTCCGAGAGTTAAACTGAGGGAGACAGTCAGCACTGCAAAATGACGTCTATAGAGACGCTATTTGTGGACATACACGCTACTGACATTGTCATCTTTCTAGGGATAAACTGTCTAGTGTACGAAGTTCGTCCAAGGAATATTTGTTACATTGACATTTCTCCCATGAATGTTGAATTTGTTGTATGGACCTGACACGGTGCGAAGCAGAAATTTGCTACAAATTACTTTTATTACATCAATCGTGAATTTGTGTTTTGTGTCTATTTTACTGATCTTCAAAATAACCTATACTTTCTTTTGTCCATGAGTTCATAGTACATTGGCCAAATAAGTAAATTAAGATCCCGATGCTATTTGTAACTAACCTAATTAAAACCTTTCCGTTATATAAGAAATGCATTTTCTTTATCTATTTTTTCAATGTTTGGGATTTCGGGTTTCCACTTCAAACATTGTTACAAGTAGGATGATACTACCTTCAGCAGTACAAAACGAAGGTACTTTGTCCCAAATGTAACGGTGTTCAAGTGTTCCTTATCTAAATGAAATTTTCTAAAGGTTTCTACCTCTAAAAAACCTATCAGATACGATGTGATATCCTTGTCTGGAACCAGCAGTACTCAAACTGGTAACATCATCTCTCCAATTACAAGCCTTCTCTGTTCCGACTGGTTTATGTGGGAGTACCCTGAAGCACGAACGCAGATCCTCTCAGGATGTTGCAGCCATGATCCCTCAGGACACTCCATCCCGACAGACTTTATCCACAAAATATCCCCCAAAACTGGATTATCTCACTGATAGATCCCAGTCTGAGCTCGGGCGAACCCTTGTTTCCTGGCCCACTCAGTTTATTGTGTGAATGCCTTAAAGGAAAACTATCTCTGTTCCAGCAAAATCCCTTAATGATATCGTAAATTCAGATATGTGTGAATGCGCGTCGCGACTTGCCTCCTGTTAGACTTTATCTGATATTTAACGCGATTCCAAGATTCACAACCAGATATGTTATACCGATTCCTAGACACTGTCCCAAAAAAGGAACACGCCTATTGAAATGATTTAGTAGTAACACCGCATGAGAGTGTGAACTTTAAAAACCTTCACGATAAACCTTGCTTCTTGACATTTCTGCATGACCGGAAGTAGAGTGTTGGCTCGAGGCCCTCATTAGCTTATTATCTCCCCTTATGCTAAGTCAACTTCCGGTACCCGTGCCTGCAGGTACCTCACTGTCCGCACTTCCTTGCACTATTCATCAAAGATGGCAACATACATGTACATGCAGCAGCCTATATTTACTACTCCTTTTCTATAATATGATTAACATAATTATCCTAAGATTAAGTAATTAGTGCATATGTTATTTTCTAAATTTGTGTTTAATGTATGACTTTTTTGTTCCATTGTTTTTTTTTATTTCAGACTTGAAACAGTTTCTCTTTTTAAAAGCGATTAGCAAACATTAACAGTGGCTACAACAATTCAAGCAACGAGAGTAAACATTTAAAAAATTCAAAACTCAAAACTCCCAAAATTCATTATTTATTCCCATCAAAACTAGTTTAAACCGAGTGTGATTGCTCCACTCTGTTCGACACGTATCTGATCACGTGGTCGACTACCACCTGATGTTTGCTCATTAAAACCTGTGTATTGATAATTATTTATTCAAACACATCATGTTGACCTTCAAAATGATATAAATATGAGGTATAACATTTTGAACTAGTTTACTTAACAAAATTGGCCTTTGAAAAGAGTTTTCGAAATCGTTCAATAAAATCCATTTTAAATTAAGTTTTCATTCTGACCTTTAGCAAAGTTACCTTGAGAGGTATTTTTGTGTTAGTTATGAAATACCAAAAACGGATTATGGAGAAAGGACAGGCATTTTTCAAAGGTGATTTACAAACTGACATTTTTATTCATTTATTTATTTAAACACATCTCTTGAAAATGGTTTCTTATTTCACGTTTATAGTCCAAATTAATTCACATAGCTACCATACTGCTTTTTACTGATGGCATTTACTCAAACCGTTAATACTATGCAATATATTCCAATTGCAATATATATAAGAATGAAGATAAATCAAACTGCAAATTCTTCGACCAGAAATTGTCTGTGACTTTAACGTATCAATTATGTGACAGTCAAATTCTAGTAATCATGACCCAATGTTAACAACTTCTATCTCCAGTGAACATTCTCTAGCTTTTGTAATAACCTTCATTTTCAAACTTGTAATTGAACTTGATATTTAAAGTTTTTAACAATTAATAGTTTTAGTGTCTGGTATATAATAACCCAAGTTTTAGTTGCTACGTAACAATATATTTGATGACAAAGCAAGATATTTGATGGTAAAGCACGATATTTGATGATGAAAAATATATCTAATGATCAACAAGATATCTTATGATGAAACAAGATAATTAATGATGAAAAAATATCTAATTTTAAACAATATATCTAATAATGAAGGTTAATGAAGCGTCCACTGTTAATTTAATGATTTATAAAGTGATATTACAATATGACATTGTGGAACGGTTTGAAGTCAGACTTTAGAACGTTTTTCGGCTTTGAATCTTATGAAATATGAAATATGAAATATGAACATTATCCATAAGTGACCCTGAATGCGAATGCGTGCCTGTATTGTTGCTCGTGGTTGTATACAAATATTTTTCAAATCTTTTCTGATCAAGCACAGATCGAAAACTGAACAATTTCTGTTGTGCCATTTCAACAATCGCCATTCTTTTGTTACGTGATAACTTCTTACATTAAAACATATTACGCAAAATGGTGCAACGTCATAATGCTATTATATTGCTAAACTGTTCATTATAGTTTTTACGATATCTGATACGATATCTAGTGGGAGTATCTTTTGGCCGACGGTGTATTCTCGAGATGTCCCTTATTTGCTTCATAATTGGTCATACAATGTATTAAATTATATTTCTTAGTTTAGGCTATATTAATGCATATTCCATTCCTTGCACTACGCAAGCAATTCAATACCTAATAATGTTTAACATATTCTTTCCAATTTTTTAATTTTCTCAAAAACCATTTTATTCGTCGATGTATGTTTCTTGAATTACACAAACATTTCAAGACGTGATGCTCTAAAGGTAGGGTGAGAAGAACACTACTTTGTCTCCCACTCAGAACGTGTATTTCCATGGATGTGGGCGTATTGAAAAGATTTGTATATCGCGTAACAATGTGGCCTACTTAAAGTGACTTCCTAGCACAGCATATGCATTTGATATTCATAGAGCAACAGTTGTACAAAAAGACAGAACAAATCTTTAATAATTGACATTTATCGATTTTAAAACAAGTAATTAAAGTTGTCTCTTAAGTCCTCTCGTTTACGTAAATCTCATGTAGATAATATATCACTGAAACCTTACTCAAAGCGAAATTATTTTGTCAAAGATATCTGTTCATTGTATTGATTTCATGCGTATAAAGTTCTCGGAAGACATTTGGAATGAGCATTGTGCAAAACCTATGTTTTATCCTTGATTTGAACGAAGAACTCAGAAACACCCAGTATCCTTTCGAAGTTGAAAGTTAATTAATATGATAGCATAAGGTGTGGTTGTACAAATTATTTACTGCTATAAATTGGTGTATTCATGTGACAATACACATGACCTTATAATACGCTGTGTATACTACACTAAGATGTGAGGATTTTACTTCAGGTACTTCAGGTACTTCAGGTACTTCAGGTACTTCAGGTACTGCAGGAGTAAAACAACTGAATGCAATACGATTCCACGTTTAGGGTACAGGCTCTCACTAACTAAAACAAACTATTGAGCAACCAGGCTCTCACTAACTAAAACAAACTATTGAGCAACCAGGCTCTCACTAACTAAAACAAACTATTGAGCAACCAGGCTCTCACTAACTAAAACAAACTATTGAGCAACCAGGCTCTCACTAACTAAAACAAACTATTGAGCAACCAGGCTCTCACTAACTAAAACAAACTATTGAGCAACCAGGCTCTCACTAACTAAAACAAACTATTGAGCAACCAGGCTCTCACTAACTAAAACAAACTATTGAGCAACCAGGCTCTCACTAACTAAAACAAACTATTGAGCAACCAGGCTCTCACTAACTAAAACAAACTATTGAGCAATCAGGTTCTCACTAACTAAAACAAACTATTGAGCAACCAGGCTCTCACTAACTAAAACAAACTATTGAGCAACCAGGCTCTCACTAACTAAAACAAACTATTGAGCAACCAGGCTCTCACTAACTAAAACAAACTATTGAGCAACCAGGCTCTCACTAACTAAAACAAACTATTGAGCAACCAGGCTCTCACTAACTAAAACAAACTATTGAGCAACCAGGCTCTCACTAACTAAAACAAACTATTGAGCAACCAGGCTCTCACTAACTAAAACAAACTATTGAGCAACCAGGCTCTCACTAACTAAAACCAGGAAGATTTCAAATTAAAGTTTACTGCATACTGAACATTCCATCCTAAAATCTCATTTTAGTCCTGTATAAAGAGGACCAGAGTTAAATCAGTTAACTCTAATTGTACGGAATATTGTATGTACAGTTAACCCTAATTGTACGGAATGTTCAGAATAGTGTCTGTATAGTTAACTCTAATTGTACGGAATGTTCTGAATATTGTCTGTACAATTAACCCTAATTGTACGGAATGTTCTGAATATTGTCTGTACAGTTAACCCTAATTGTACGGAATGTTCTGAATATTGTCTGTACAATTAATCCTAATTGTACCGAATGTTCTGAATATTGTCTGTACAGTTAACCCTAATTGTACGGAATGTTCTGAATATTGTCTGTACAATTAACCCTAATTGTACGGAATGTTCTGAATATTGTCTGTACAGTAAACCCTAATTGTACGGAATGTTCTGAATATTGTCTGTACAATTAACCCTAATTGTACGGAATGTTCTGAATATTGTCTGTACAGTTAACCCTAATTGTACGGAATGTTCTGAATATTGTCTGTACAATTAATCCTAATTGTACGGAATGTTCTGAATATTGTCTGTACAGTTAACCCTAATTGTACGGAATGTTCTGAATATTGTCTGTACAATTAATCCTAATTGTACCGAATGTTCTGAATATTGTCTGTACAGTTAACCCTAATTGTACGGAATGTTCTGAATATTGTCTGTACAATTAACCCTAATTGTACGGAATGTTCTGAATATTGTCTGTACAGTAAACCCTAATTGTACGGAATGTTCAGAATATTGTCTGTACAGTTAACCCTAATTGTACGGAATGTTCTGAATATTGTCTGTACAGTTAACCCTAATTGTACGGAATGTTCAGAATATTGTCTGTACAGTTAACCCTAATTGTACGGAATGTTCTGAATATTGTCTGTACAGTTAACTCTAATTGTACGGAATGTTCAGAATATGGTCTGTACAGTTAACCCTAATTGTACGGAATGTTCTGAATATTGTCTGTACAGTAAACCCTAATTGTACGGAATGTTCTAAATATTGTCTGTACAGTTAACCCAAATTGTACGGAATGTTCTGAATATTGTCTATACAGTTAACCTAATTGTACGGAATGTTCAGAATAGTGTCTGTACAGTTAACCCTAATTGTACGGAATGTTCAGAATATTGTCTGTACAGTTAACTCTAATTGTACGGAATGTTCTGAATATTGTCTGTACAGTAAACCCTAATTGTACGGAATGTTCTGAATATTGTCTGTACAGTTAACCCTAATTGTACGGAATGTTCTGAATATTGTCTGTACAGTTAACCCTAATTGTACGGAATGTTCTGAATATTGTCTATACAGTTAACCCTAATTGTACGGAATGTTCTGAATATTGTCTGTACAGTTAACTCTAATTGTACGGAATGTTCTGAATATTGTCTGTACAGTTAACCCTAATTGTACGGAATGTTCTGAATATTGTCTGTACAATTAACCCTAATTGTACGGAATGTTCTGAATATTGTCTGTACAGTTAACCCTAATTGTACGGAATGTTCTGAATATTGTCTGTACAGTTAACTCTAATTGTACGGGATGTTCAGAATATTGTCTGTACAGTTAACCCTAATTGTACGGAATGTTCTGAATATTGTCTGTACAGTTAACTCTTATTGTACGGAATGTTCTGAATATTGTCTGTACAGTTAACCCTAATTGTACGGAATGTTCTGAATATTGTCTATACAGTTAACCCTAATTGTACGGAATGTTCTGAATATTGTCTGTACAGTTAACTCTAATTGTACGGAATGTTCTGAATATTGTCTATACAGTTAACCCTAATTGTACGGAATGTTCAGAATATTGTCTGTACAGTTAACTCTAATTGTACGGGATGTTCAGAATATTGTCTGTACAGTTAACCCTAATTGTACGGAATGTTCAGAATATTGTCTGTACAGTTAACTCTAATTGTACGGGATGTTCAGAATATTGTCTGTACAGTTAACCCTAATTGTACGGAATGTTCTGAATATTGTCTGTACAGTTAACTCTTATTGTACGGAATGTTCTGAATATTGTCTGTACAGTTAACCCTAATTGTACGGAATGTTCAGAATATTGTCTGTACAGTTAACTCTAATTGTACGGGATGTTCAGAATATTGTCTGTACAGTTAACCCTAATTGTACGGAATGTTCTGAATATTGTCTGTACAGTTAACCCTAATTGTACGGGATGTTCAGAATATTGTCTGTACAGTTAACCCTAATTGTACGGAATGTTCTGAATATTGTCTGTACAGTTAACTCTAATTGTACGGGATGTTCAGAATATTGTCTGTACAGTTAACCCTAATTGTACGGAATGTTCTGAATATTGTCTGTACAGTTAACCCTAATTGTACGGAATGTTCTGAATATTGTCTATACAGTTAACCCTAATTTTACGGAATGTTCAGAATATTGTCTGTACAGTAAACCCTAATTGTACGGAATGTTCAGAATATTGTCTGTACAGTTAACCCTAATTGTACGGAATGTTCTGAATATTGTCTGTACAGTTAACCCTAATTGTACGGAATGTTCTGAATGTTGTCTGTACAGTTAACCCTAATTGTACGGAATGTTCTGAATATTGTCTGCACAGTTAACCCTAATTGTACGGAATGTTCAGAATATTGTCTGTACAGTAAACCCTAATTGTACGGGATGTTCTGAATATTGTCTGTACAGTTAACCCTAATTGTACGGAATGTTCTGAAAATTGTCTGTACAGTTAACCCTAATTGTACGGGATGTTCAGAATATTGTCTGTACAGTAAACCCTAATTGTACGGAATGTTCTGAATATTGTCTGCACAGTTAACCCTAATTGTACGGAATGTTCAGAATATTGTCTGTACAGTTAACTCTAATTGTACGGAATGTTCAGAATATTGTCTGTACAGTTAACCCTAATTGTACGGAATGTTCTGAATATTGTCTGTACAGTTAACCCTAATTGTACGGAATGTTCAGAATATTGTCTGTACAGTTAACCCTAATTGTACGGAATGTTCAGAATACTGTCTGTACAGTTAACTCTAATTGTACGGAATGTTCAGAATATTGTCTGTACAGTAAACCCTAATTGTACGGAATGTTCTGAATATTGTCTATACAGTTAACCCTAATTGTACGGAATGTTCTGAATATTGTCTGTACAGTAAACCCTAATTGTACGGAATGTTCTGAATATTGTCTGTACAGTAAACCCCATATTGTACGGAATGTTCTGAATATTGTCTGTACAGTTAACCCTAATTGTACGGAATGTTCTGAATGTTGTCTGTACAGTTAACCCTAATTGTACGGAATGTTCTGAATATTGTCTGTACAGTTAACCCTAATTGTACGGAATGTTCTGAATATTGTCTGTACAGTTAACCCTAATTGTACGGAATGTTCTGAATATTGTCTGTACAGTTAACTCTAATTGTACGGAATGTTCAGAATATTGTCTGTACAGTTAACCCTAATTGTACGGAATGTTCTGAATGTTGTCTGAACAGTAAACCCTAATTGTACGGAATGTTCTGAATATTGTCTGTACAATTAACCCTAATTGTACGGAATGTTCTGAATATTGTCTGTACAGTTAACCCTAATTGTACGGAATGTTCAGAATATTGTCTGTACAGTTAACCCTAATTGTACGGAATGTTCTGAATATTGTCTGTACAATTAACCCTAATTGTACGGAATGTTCAGAATATTGTCTGTATAGTAAACCCTAATTGTACGGAATGTTCAGAATATTGTCTGTACAGTTAACCCTAATTGTACGGAATGTTCAGAATATTGTCTGTACAGTTAACCCTAATTGTACGGAATGTTCTGAATATTGTCTGTACAGTTAACCCTAATTGTACGGAATGTTCTGAATATTGTCTGTACAGTAAACCCTAATTGTACGGAATGTTCTGAATAATGTCTGTACAGTTAACCCAAATTGTACGGAATGTTCTGAATATTGTCTGTACAGTGGGAATGTCTAATATAATTCCATATCACCTCACACCTGCCAACAGATTTTATCACAATTAATATTCAGATATATTGCCACTTGTTAGAACATAGACAGTGTAACTCTGCATACAAAACCTTATCAATTTGATCTGGGTTGATTAATGTATCAGGTTCAAATTTTGAGGCGATGTGAAGAAAGTTACAAGTTTAAACTATCAAGATTTGATATTAACACCCAAATCATCTTAACATGAGAATATAATTAACATTTAGAACATTTGAAAATGATGAATGCCATTCTTATTCAAATATCAACAAAATTGGAGTCTAGGTTTCAGTCTGATAGAATCACATTTATTTATTTATTTCAGTGAACTTATGAAGAAATTTGATTATCATAACGATTTATCAAAAGTCGAAAAAGTGGCCATGCCTTGGGCTGTTCTGAATTGTCTGCTCAGCACTTCTCATATGTTATCCACCAGCCGCTCATTGGAGCTGTGACATTTCTAGGGAATACAGCTCCATGTTATGATAGACAACCTGGGGAATGTCAAGATTAGTTGGACGAAATATTTTTCTTCTAACTACAGTTTCCACATCATCTAAACACGTACCATGGGGATAAAGAAATATACATTTTTGTCGCTAAAAATTATCTGATAAAAACAGAAGACAAATGTTTCAGAAAAGTAAGTGGTATGAAATGATAGAAGAATTATCTAACGAAATTTATATTCGAGGAATGTTTCACTGGATATATGTTTGGATATATGTTTGGATATATGTTTGGATATATGTTTGGATATGTGTTTGGATATGTGTAAAACACCACACTGAAACACCAATGTTCAAACAATCTGTCAACGAAACTGCCCTTAACCCAAAACATTAGCACGCACTCTAGATAGCACGGATGTCGTGTATAATTCGTGTATATTCTCACTATAAGAAACTGACAGTATAACGTCCACAGAGATCGTCATTCCTTGGGGAAGTTTCATATAACCATCCTTGGTGAACTATTACGGACACAAGCTTCCTCTTGAGAACTGACTACTGCCACTGTACGATGATTGGAATCACTATCGCTTCTTAACAAAGGAGAGTATTTTTTGTGGAAATGAAATTCAAGAGGATATGCCCGTTTACTCAAATATGCTACAACGTACTCAATATCATGTGTCTTATAACTAAAGTTATCTCAAAGCTATATTAAGAACACCTGTAATAAAAACAAATAAATAATAATAATAAATAAAACACATCTGTCTCAAGAAGAGTCCATGATAGTGTTAGCAGCTGGAAGGTAATAACTAGGTCATCATACATATATTTCATGGGAAAGACTGCATATGAAAATACAGCTATTTATCATGAACACAATACATGTCATATTTTGTCGATAAATACCCCTGTTGACAAACGGAGCAGAGAATTCCAAGGATTCTACTTGTTATATGAACTGAACGTGACAAGAAATAACTGTGGCGCTGACGAAATTGCACTTCATGAAATATCCTTCCTTGATCTAATGCACAGAGGAGAAATCCTATTGAATCCTTGATCTACTGCACAGAGGAGAAATCCTATTGAATCATTGATCTACTGCACAGAGGAGAAATCCTATTGAATCCTTTATCTACTGCACAGAGGAAAAAGCCTATTGAATCATTGATCTGGGCAGCACTGAGCCTGCCCTGTAACTAAAGTTCTATTGTTTAAATAACATAACTTTTCAGTTAATATGTCTGCATAAGAAAGAGACGCAATTGTAGAAATGTTAATATTCCTATGATCAAACCATTGTCAGTACTAACCAGAACATATTTTCTTTGTATGATCTGTACGAAGAGTGAATTGCAATTCGTTCGTGGAGACTATTGCCCTTCAATATGACCACCATAACGTGTCTTTGCAGTCTTAATTACTCGTCAAATTGCTCTTTCATTGAGTTACAGGATCGTTAATCTGACACCTGCCTCATACAGAGTAGAGCTGCCAACCAACCGACAGCATTTATACAACAAAAACACTACTACTACCACCACACTGCAACCAACATCTTCATCTACTGCTACTACTGCTACTACTGCTACTATTATTTATACTGCTACTACTATGAATATTGCTATGGAAACTATGGAAACCACTACTACTATATCACAACAAACACTACATCTACTGCCATCACTGCCACCTCTACTACTGCCACTACTAGTAATAGTAATACAACGACCACCACGACCACCCCACTACTACTATGTCTACAACAACTACTACTACTAATATTACTACCACGACAATTACTGCTAATGCTACTACTACAACTGCTATTAGTATTACTAAATTACTACCTTAACCACTAATTAAAGTAACTAACGCCACTACTACTGCTACAACTGATTCTACTACTATTAAAGTAACTAACGCCACTACTACAGCTACAACTGATTCTACTACTATTAAAGTAACTACCGCGACTACTACTGCTACAACTGATTCTACTACTATTAAAGTAACTACCGCCACTACTACTGCTACAACTGATTCTACTACTATTAAAGTAACTACCGCGACTACTACTGCTACAACTGATTCTACTACTATTAAAGTAACTACCGCGACTACTACTGCTACAACTGATTCTACTACTATTAAAGTAACTACCGCCACTACTACTGCTACAACTGATTCTACTACTATTAAAGTAACTAACGCGACTACTACTGCTACAACTGATTCTACTACTATTAAAGTAACTACCGCGACTACTACTGCTACAACTGATTCTACTACTATTAAAGTAACTACCGCGACTACTACTGCTACAACTGATTCTACTACTATTAAAGTAACTACCGCCACTACTACTGCTACAACTGATTCTACTACTATTAAAGTAACTAACGCGACTACTACTGCTACAACTGATTCTACTACTATTAAAGTAACTACCGCGACTACTACTGCTACAACTGATTCTACTACTATTAAAGTAACTACCGCGACTACTACTGCTACAACTGATTCTACTACTATTAAAGTAACTACCGCGACTACTACTGCTACAACTGATTCTACTACTATTAAAGTAACTAACGCGACTACTACTGCTACAACTGATTCTACTACTATTAAAGTAACTACCGCGACTACTACTGCTACAACTGATTCTACTACTATTAAAGTAACTACCGCGACTACTACTGCTACAACTGATTCTACTACTATTAAAGTAACTACCGCGACTACTACTGCTACAACTGATTCTACTACTATTAAAGTAACTACCGCGACTACTACTGCTACAACTGATTCTACTACTATTAAAGTAACTACCGCGACTACTACTGCTACAACTGATTCTACTACTATTAAAGTAACTACCGCCACTACTACTGCTACAACTGATTCTACTACTATTAAAGTAACTACCGCGACTACTACTGCTACAACTGATTCTACTACTATTAAAGTAACTACCGCGACTACTACTGCTACAACTGATTCTACTACTATTAAAGTAACTACCGCGACTACTACTACTATTACAACTGATTCTACTATTTCAGTTCAATGCTGATTCACAGGTCCTACATACAGACGAATGCTCCCGTCATACATGCGCATCTAAGCATGAGCATCATGGCGAACTCTGTGTAAAAGTGTGGATCCCTTTGTGATGAAATGTATCATCGAGCACACGACAGATAAGATAAGAATCATTTCATAATATAGGTTACATTCATCATTGTCGAAAACAAGAAGCAAGGAAAGAGTGGAACATAAATGAACATAAATGAAAAACAAATCATTTAAAATATGTATTCAATTGAAAGGATTGGATACAAGTTATCCAACTTAGTGAAACCCTCTCCAATGGACAGTGCTGACATATAATATTGAAACGCAATATATGTACAATGATATATCAAAATAAATGAACATAAATGAACGGCTCCTTCACACTGGTGAGATGTACGTAGACTGATTTATTCAAAATGTTTGTTAGAGATATATAACCCTTTGCTGATATAGTTTTCAGAGCACGACTTCTAACAGTTGATGAATAGATGAGTCAAGGATTGATAAGACATTCTACACTTCCGAATATAAAGCAACGCTCTTAAACAAACCGTGTTAAATGAGATCCGACAACTTTACAGATTTCTCCTTGAAGACCAGTGGACACCCACATAGTATCTGACACCATCAGTCACAATACAATATGCAAAATGGACGTAAAGTAGAATTTCGTTTGATCTTTCTAAAATAAAATTCTCAGCCGTTCTTGACATGTTTTTGAATTATGTTCTGTAAAGAACATGACAGTCTGCAATTAATCGAATTCAAACAAATAATAATAATATCTGAATTCACTGCACGAACCCATTATAAATAATAATACCAAGGAAGCAGAACTGGTCGTAAAGATGGTAAGAGATGATTCAATTAATAACGGATATATTTAGTTTGCCTGCCTCAATGTATAGTGTATATGTTCTGACAGAGAGGAGAGTGGTGTAGCGCTATATATAACGATCAGTGTCAGGCAGTCAACTGTAATCAAACCAGGAGTTGACAGATGTCTACCTGCCATAGTGTGGGTATTGCTATTGACGAAGTGAACTGATTCATCTTAGTTTGAATGCAACATGATCAATCGACTAGGACTCAGTGACGTCACAGTGCAGAACTTCTGCAATGAGTGAATAGACACAAACATGAGTTCATCCATGTGCACACTAGTTTTAAAGTACACAAGAAACAAGTTAGCTTCAGTACTATAGTAAATTATGAGAACCAATAATGCTATTTTCTCAGAAGCAAGGGGAGGTAACTCTCGTATAATTCCCATAAAACTTAATCATTTTGAAAATTTCGGTGCTCATTCATCGTATATTGTACATGTAGCTTTATCTTTCTCGTTATGCATGTAGGTATATCAAATCACTTGTTGGAAACTAAAAATAAGAAACGCTTGCAGTTAAGCTCGCCGTCAATCCGCTCTAGTTATTAGGGCGCTATTGGCTTTCCGCGGGCAATGGCTTCAGTCTTGAGGGACGAGTTTACTGTTTACAGTCGAGTAGGTTTTTATTAACACTAATCTCATTACTTTACTTGGTTGGAGGTGTCACATGGTTATGATGGACAGAAAGACGCTGATTGGTCAAATCCTGAAAGCTGATTGGCTCGTCCTTGGCAGACTGGTGTCAGACAGAATATATTCTTGTTAAGTTGGATGTTATTGACAGTGATCTCCTGGATGCAATCAATGTCCAGATGATATCTGCGAGGTGTTTATCATTAATGTCTTGTGGTGCCTTCCAATTGGAGGAAGGGTTTGATAGACGAAGTCAATCCCTGGGGCCGGAAATACTGACCAGCCCACCCTGGGCCCCAATTTATATTACAAAAGTGAAGTGACGTCACACTCCAGACCCCAAACCCTCCCTCTTCGCCAAAAGTCTCACCGTGAGAATGGTTTTTCGTACGATATCGAAGATTAATCCATGGTCATGACGTCACTCTATTGTGTTATCAGTTAAGAATCTACTGGTCATTGACTGTCCCAGTCAGGAGGGGTGTTAGGTTTAGACATTTTCAGTAGTGGCTAACCGAGAACATTTTTCGAGACTGATGTATTTTGTCTTGGTGAATCTGAAAAGGATCTTAAAATATCTCTCAACTAGACAAATTATATTTTGTGATGCATGAACCTGGATTCGAACATGCAACCCTTCGCTTGGTAGTCAGCGTTCCTAACCATTCGGCCAAAAGACGCTGTCAGAAACCTTAGGATTGTTTGTCAGTAAGAATCCCGCGTTCGATTCAAGTCTTCTAACGCGCGCGGAAGGCATGAAAAGGCAGAGGTTTAGCTGTCAATCACTTCGCCTCGCGTGAAGTTTTGCACTGCACGTGCGTGGAAGAATCCATTTCATGAGGGTCGCAGCTACTTGTACCATATCCGATGAATGAGCACCGAAATTGGCAAATAATTGATTTTGGTGTCCCAGAATTGAAATTTATTGTTTCAAATGTAAAATAATCACATATGCATGTTTCTTGACGTCATATATGGATTAAGTTGGAGAATGCATTCGGGGCTCGTTGATTATTTTTAACGAATCCACAGCTCCTTATGCATTCTCCATTACGTAAACATAACAGGTCTTATACACTAGGATCTCCAACCTCGACCGTAGTCTCCCATGAGGAGGGTGGTTTGTCGGAAGATATCAAACAGTAAAACATCACAGTATTTATACAGTAACAGTAATATAACACGTGGACTACCAAGCGAGAATCACGCTGTGTCCCTTCGCAATAATTGGTATCCAGCACATATTCAAACATCAACATCTTTACCCAGAGAGATGACAGAGAGGAGGACAGTTCCCCTGTGGGATCCAGGTCGATCTGTTCACTTAGATGAATCGAAAACCGAGACAGTTTCATAAATCCTCATTTAACACCAGCTGAGATTGGAATGTCACAAGGTGTATATACACTCCCCAGAGAGGGTAGAGCTCACACGATCTACTCGTGCGCAGTGTCTCCATTAGACTGTAAAGTGATTGAGGCTTATATTATCTCTTCTGAGAATAGTTGCATCGTATTTGCAGAGTTCTGAACAATTTGATTATATTTAGCATTTTTAACTGTAATTTCAATTGCAAACAAAGTGACATCAAAGCAAGCAGTCGCTGGGTCTGTATTGAATAAATAATAAAATAATAAATGCATATTTATATTGCGCTAAATCCATGCTTAGCATGCTCTAAGCGCTACACATATTATTACCCTGAAGGAATTGTACTTTCAGGCTGCTACTAAGCGCTCCGCGCAACCGGATAGGTCCGTACTTTCCCGTGTTCAGGTACTCAATTGTACTGCTGAGTGAACAGAGGCACATTTCGAATAAATTCCCTTGCCCAAGGTGACACCACGAGCCTCTCAACTCATGTCTCAGTGTGGGGCAGGGAATCACCCTTCAAACTCTCAGTTTTTCATTCAGCAATGAGGCGGGTAACCCACCCATCCAGCGAGCCACGCCCGTTGTTGCTGAACTTAACTGATAGCGGTCGACTGAGCTATGCACAGGACCACGTGCCACCACGACAGTGAAATCCTAAGGGAAAGGTGCTGAACATTTCTTCAAGCCACCGATCTATGCAATTACTGAACTTTGATTCAGACATAGTGACTGCATCAGATGTCCTCGAACAAAACTAGTGATCATGTGTGTGATAATCAATTGAAAATTGAAATATTACATATATTTATTTATTTGTCACATAAATCATAGTTCAGAAAAAGCACAAAGATGGCGCCATTGACTCTTTAGACTTTGAATGATTTATTTTCTAAGGTTGAAGTTTACATCTGAAATAATAAGTTTTAGGCAGCAATGAACAGTATCCAAACATTTAACCTGTTAGGCCTAAAACATATAAAAAAATGTTTCTGGTCTCTTCATGCTGACAAAAATGATGCGATGACGCGATTACATTTTTTTACGACATTTGTTTTTGAATGAAGAGATAAACACACATAATTTATACAATTATTTATATAAATAAAGCACAAATCCTCTTAAAAATGTGTTACTATTCCAAATAGTCAATAATTTCACCCCTACACTCCATCTCATCAGAAACGAGTGACATTTTCTTTGTCCAATGTTTTCTGAGGCTAAAAAATAAGAGTTATCTACCCCTTACTCTTTAAAACTTTTAAAAAAAACTGACGCGGGCGGAAACCAGAAACCAATTTTTTTGGGGGGTCTATTCAATGTTTGTCTACACACTTCAGCTTACTCATCATTTTCTTTGATTAAAGGAAGTAAGGTGAGTTGAGTTTTGGTTTAACCCTGCAATAATTATTAATATTTAAATTATATCACGGCTGCTAGTATTATTGCAGGGGAAAGCCCGCAACATCGGCTGGAACTAGCGAACCATGAGTTTACTGCACTGAAATTCGGTGTAGCATCGCATCCAATATTACTGCGTGAAGACCAGTTCAAAGTTGCCGTGGGATTCTTGCGGGATTCGAACCACGGACCTCTTGATCCGAAGCCGAATGCGCTAACCACTGCGCTATCAAGCCCCTAGAAGAAGTAAACATAGTGATCCTGATTGATATCACAACGTTACTCAGTGCCGAACAGTATCATACGTTTGCTCCCCAGTATCTTACACTGTTGTGAACGCCTTTCAGAGGCGCTAAATGATATTACAAAACAGCTAAAATACAAAATATCATTTCTGTACTTTTTGTTTTGTACCCTAATGTCAAAGTTGCAATGTCTTAGATCAACAATATTTATCAAAATATTGTGTAATGAATATGAAGTGATATATAAAACGATTGATATATTTTATTTATTTAGATTGCCAATAATATTCACATGTAAATTTAGAGTTATAGATAATGACTGAATGTTTTAAAATGATTCATAGCAAAAATAAGCAAATTGATATTTTCTGTAAGTTGAAGCATGGGAAGACTAGCTAGACATCTGAGTTTCCACTGAATGTTTGTATGTTGAATATCATAATAGGTTGGAAATAACAAACACGTCTTGTCTGTTCTACAGTAACACAGTAAAGTATTTCAAGATCAGCTACTGGAATGTATCTAAAATATATCTCAACTTCATCGTCGCCATGTGAAGTTATTACTTACAACAGTATTTGTACTATAGACCTAAAGGCCATAACTACTACACAACACGAGGGTGAATTTAATCAATTTAATCCTACCAATACGAGTGTTTACTTCTGTAGGTCCCTGGGTGGCTTCTCGTCTAGAATTGCTAAACGGTTTCTCACAGGCGCATCTATTTAAGACAATGGTGATATATTCAAATCATAATCTTCGTGAGTTGGTCAGGACATACATTACTTGCTATTTTCAGGTTTCTCAAGTTGACTTGATGAAGCAATTTTCAGATATCCAATAAGTCCTGAAACGTGGCGTGGGAGAAACTTAGTTATCAGCACTTTCATCATTCGTTAAATTAATATTTTATAGGTAATTAAACTACTACGACATATTTGAAATTGACATTTGATACTTTACACATGCTACTTTAGATTCAAATTTTACAAAAAGAGCAGTTTTTAGTCTGCGAAGCGCTGCTCATTTCAACGCTAATGAAGCTTTGAGAGCTGGTAACGAGCCCAGTCCGGGTTCTGATTAAGACTGTTCAGCCTGTCAACTATGACATTTCCTGTGGGTATTCTGTTTTCTGAAGCTTGGTTGAGTCAGTATGCGCGTGTTGGGGATATTTTATTCCTGTGTGTAGCGGGTGTAGCTAGTGTTGGGGATATTTTATTCCTGTGTGTAGCGGGTGTAGCTAGTGTTGGGGATATTTTATTCCTGTGTGTAGCGGGTGTAGCTAGTGTTGGGGATATTCCAGTCCTGTGTGTAGCGGGTGTAGCTAGTGTTGGGGATATTTTATTCCTGTGTGTAGCGGGTGTAGCTAGTGTTGGGGATATTCCAGTCCTGTGTGTAGCGGGTGTAGCTAGTGTTGGGGATATTTTATTCCTGTGTGTAGCGGGTGTAGCTAGTGTTGGGGATATTTTATTCCTGTGTGTAGCGGGTGTAGCTAGTGTTGGGGATATTTTATTCCTGTGTGTAGCGGGTGTAGCTAGTGTTGGGGATATTTTATTCCTGTGTGTAGCGGGTGTAGCTAGTGTTGGGGATATTTTATTCCTGTGTGTAGCGGGTGTAGCTAGTGTTGGGGATATTTTATTCCTGTGTGTAGCGGGTGTAGCTAGTGTTGGGGATATTTTATTCCTGTGTGTAGCGGGTGTAGCTAGTGTTGGGGATATTTTATTCCTGTGTGTAGCGGGTGTAGCTAGTGTTGGGGATATTTTATTCCTGTGTGTAGCGGGTGTAGCTAGTGTTGGGGATATTTTATTCCTGTGTGTAGCGGGTGTAGCTAGTGTTGGGGATATTTTATTCCTGTGTGTAGCGGGTGTAGCTAGTGTTGGGGATATTTTATTCCTGTGTGTAGCGGGTGTAGCTAGTGTTGGGGATATTTTATTCCTGTGTGTAGCGGGTGTAGCTAGTGTTGGGGATATTTTATTCCTGTGTGTAGCGGGTGTAGCTAGTGTTGGGGATATTTTATTCCTGTTTGTAGCGGGTGTAGCTAGTGTTGGGGATATTTTATTCCTGTGTGTAGCGGGTGTAGCTAGTGTTGGGGATATTTTATTCCTGTGTGTAGCGGGTGTAGCTAGTGTTGGGGATATTTTATTCCTGTGTGTAGCGGGTGTAGCTAGTGTTGGGGATATTTTATTCCTGTGTGTAGCGGGTGTAGCTAGTGTTGGGGATATTCTAGTCCTGTGTGTAGCGGGTGTAGCTAGTGTTGGGGATATTTTATTCCTGTGTGTAGCGGGTGTAGCTAGTGTTGGAGATATTCTAGTCCTGTGTGTAGCGGGTGTAGCTAGTGTTGGAGATATTCTAGTCCTGTGTGTAGCGGGTGTAGCTAGTGTTGGAGATATTCTAGTCCTGTGTGTAGCGGGTGTAGCTAGTGTTGGAGATATTCCAGTCCTGTGTGTAGCGGGTGTAGCTAGTGTTGGAGATATTCTAGTCCTGTGTGTAGCGGGTGTAGCTAGTGTTGGGGATATTCTAGTCCTGTGTGTAGCGGGTGTAGCTAGTGTTGGAGATATTCTAGTCCTGTGTGTAGCGGGTGTAGCTAGTGTTGGAGATATTCTAGTCCTGTGTGTAGCGGGTGTAGCTAGTGTTGGAGATATTCTAGTCCTGTGTGTAGCGGGTGTAGCTAGTGTTGGAGATATTCTAGTCCTGTGTGTAGCGGGTGTAGCTAGTGTTGGAGATATTCTAGTCCTGTGTGTAGCGGGTGTAGCTAGTGTTGGGGATATTCTAGTCCTGTGTGTAGCGGGTGTAGCTAGTGTTGGGGATATTCTAGTCCTGTGTGTAGCGGGTGTAGCTAGTGTTGGGGATATTCTAGTCCTGTGTGTAGCGGGTGTAGCTAGTGTAGCGACCAGGGAAAATGTTTCATAAGCTCTGTGAGCACTCAGATAGTCGTAAGCCATTGTCAAAGTAGGATTGTACGATTACCATAGCACTACGACAAGACTTAGGGCACATTGACAAGAAGAGACGCCATGTTTACATTCATCTTAACATATACATTCAACCTGTTGTGTCAATTTATCATTTGTGTTAATTATAAATAAATAATCGTTTGGTGTTACATTCCATGATTCAATTTAAACTTACAGTAGCTTTAATTGCGAGCTTTGTTAAGTTTTTGATATATACTAATTTGAAACATTCTGAAATATCAAAAATAAAACACTATATTCAGGTAGACAAACTACTGCCAAAGGTAATACTGTGAATTGAATTTTGTTTTATAAAAAGTACTGGCATCCACAAAGACAATACGGAACATTGAAAAAAAATATTTAGTAAAAGACTTTCCTCAGTGTACTACTGGCATCCACAAAGACAATACGAAACATTGAAAAAGTCATTTAATAAAATACTTCACGCTGTTACACTAATGGCATCAACAAAGACAATAGGGAGAACCCAGGCAGCAATCTGCCCACCAGTAGCTGGTATCGAGTGTTTCATGTCTGTCATCTCTGGTTTGATTGCAGTTGACTGCCTGGCACTAATCGAATGATAACGTTATATATAGCGGTTATGTATACACCAGTTTTCTATCAGCACATACACACTACATGTGGAGTCCGGTAATGTGCGCACACAGGATTATGTGTCCGTGCATTCACACACAGCAGAGTTTCTGATACAGCTGAGTGCATTGGGTAGACTATTTTGTTTGAAAATTACGTAAAATTAATTAATCAATAGCAATATACAACAAATTAAAGGTCATCTTCTGGTTGAAATGCAACTGACTACCCAACACAACTGTTCTTGTAACGTCATGTACTCGTACACGTATATGTGTACGTCACTTCTGTTTGATACTTGTTGACACAGGTTGATACAGATTGATACTAGTTGACACAGGTTGACACAGGTTGATACAGGTTGATAGTAGTTGACACAGGTTGATACAGGTTGACACTAGTTGACACAGGTTGACACTAGTTGACACGGGTTGACACAGGTTGACACTATGCAGATAATACAATGTACACACACCATTTGATATTTGAAATATTTCGGGTTTTCACTATTGCCTTTTCTTTGCTAGATTTTACTTTTAAAATCTACATATGTAATACTGTTGAAAGAATTTCGCAATGTTACAATAATCTTCGTTTCTTGTGCTTTTGGGCACGAAGATTTTTCACTTAATAAACTTATCACTTGTCTCTTGTCACTGTTCGTAGACAATTAAGCCCTAACGATACAGGAAGTACGAAACAACCAGCTGATCGTGTTACAATTAGTTGCTGTAATGAAGTGATCGGACCTCATCTCAAATTGTCAATCATGGAGTATTTCTCCAGGGCGGAAGGATATCCGATTTGTTTGAGCGGAGTGATATGCAAGGATACAGTTTGTCCCGAGGGAGTGTCTTGAATAAAGTTCTCTAGTTATGTCCAGAGATGTCTCCAAGCTTCCCACCTCCCCAGACGCCGAATAACCACACTGATACACTACACTGGAATTCGATGAAATAACATCTCCTCTTCATGGAGGACCTCCGATGCACTTGAATATAACAGTATCTGTATTAAAATAGCACCACGCTGCTACTCTACCACCAGGCAAAGAACGAATATCAATCTTAATAGAATAAATGAGACGAACAACTGCTGCAGGATAAAGCCCATTTTGACCAGCAAATGTTTTGTAACGAATTATACACACATTCATTCATCGGGGTATTAACTTGTATGTGCTAGCGAAGCAAAGTACACATCGCTACGCTAGCACAGGGCATTTAACGAAATGCAGCAAGACTTAAATTAACTTGTTTTTGACTTGTGGGGAAGTTGACTACACCTGAACAGAACTCCGGTGTAATAAGACTCTCTCTCATCTCTCATATCTGTACAGTGTTACCTTCATGTAAACTCCGGTCTAATAAGACTCTCTCTCATCTCTCATATCTGTACAATGTTACCTTCATGTAAACTCCGGTGTAATAAGACTCTCTCTCATCTCTCATATCTGTACAATGTTACCTGGATGTAAACTCCGCAAGACATGAAATAATGCGAATAAATCCCTTTTATCCGATTTTGGCGAGATTCTGGTTGACGTTTCCAATACGCAAATTTAGACGTAATAGTTCTATTCGGATTAACTCAACATGTACAGATTAGATTAGGATTTATACTTGGAGAGAGCACTCCTCTCTGTCAGGACGGAGCTCTCCTGGCCTGTACGAGTACGAGCAGTAGACAGATCGAGTGTATACTCCCAGGGTGGAGTGGAGTGGACGCTGCCATTATCCGTCAGTAGCAGCACCGATACACTGACATAAGATAGAACTCTTCTGGGATAGACATGGCAGTCAGATGTTATAATGTGTCCGTAGTTCATGCCATGGGTACTGTTAGAGTGTTTGCTATAACCGATATAGTACTATGACAGTATTTGATCTCAGGGGCGGAGAAATGATACGAGCTGTGGTCAGCCACATCAGCCACATCAGCCAGATCAGCCACATCAGTCACATCAGTCACATCAGCCAGATCAGCCACATCAGCCAGATCAGCCACATCAGCCACATCAATCACTTCAGTCACATCAGCCACATCAGCCACATCAGCCACATCAGCCACATCAGCCACATCAGCCAGATCAGCCACATCAGCCACATCAATCACATCAGCCAGATCAGCCACATCAGCCAGATCAGCCACATCAGCCACATCAATCACTTCAGTCACATCAGCCACATCAGCCAGATCAGCCACATCAGTCACATCAGTCACATCAGCCACATCAGCCACATCAGTCACATCAGCCAGATCAGCCACATCAGCCAGATCAGCCACATCAGCCACATCAATCACTTCAGTCACATCAGCCACATCAGCCACATCAGCCACATCAGCCACATCAGCCAGATCAGCCACATCAGCCACATCAGCCACATCAGCCAGATCAGCCACATCAGCCAGATCAGCCACATCAGCCACATCAATCACTTCAGTCACATCAGCCACATCAGCCACATCAGCCACATCAGCCACATCAGCCACATCAATCACTTCAGCCACATCAGCCACATTAATCACTTCAGTCATGCCATTAAGCTGGTATGATAATATGTTAAATATTGATTGATTTACCATTTTTCACACAAAGATAATTTCATGAAGTTTCATTGATTTAAAAAATCCTATGATCAGACGTCCATATAATTGAAAGGTGCCATTCTTTGACTTTGCTTCTGAATGATAATGTACAAAACACACGCTGAATCGAAATGAAGTTTTTAGGAACTGTTTTAAATGTTACAGTAAACTCAAATTCAAAAGAAACGTCGCCAAACAAAATACAACATATTTCAACCCACGAGCGACAAATACGACTGAAATAGTTACATCATGTCTTCAGAAGCCAACTAGACAAGGTTTTAATTTTCAAAGTATTATCTGTTCACATTTCTGAGAAACACACGTTTTAAGAAATCTTCGTTTTCGAATCGCCTTAACTAGACGAGATAGAAGAATCAAAACGAGCGCTGTTGATTGTTTAATGACGCCTTTTAAACTCACGTGCAAAAGAAACGTCTCCACATATTGAAAACAGTATAAAATGAAATATTGATGTCGGAGAAAGTAGATTTTGAATATATTTGGTAGCCAAATATTTTGTATAGAAGTATTCACAATTTCATACATCAGAGTATGCTACTTTTATTTTTACATCTGTTCAAATACACATTTGGTGCTAAAATCGCTTTTAAAGATGTTTTTGGCCCACAATATTTGGTATTTATGTTTAAAACATTGAAAAAGTAGAAATTTAATTAATTAAAGATATCCTCGACATAAATAACCTTCTTTGATTTAAATTTGTTGACGCGTCATCACTGTAGGGCGTCACAAAACAAGCCAAAACTGGCTTTTTGAGGCTTCTATCTCGTTTAGTTAAGGAGATTCCAAAACGACCATTTCTTAAAACTTGTGTTTCTCAGAGTTATGAATAGATAATGTTTTGAAAATTCATATTTAGTATTGTTGGGTTCTGAAGACATTATGTAACGCTGTTTCAGTCGCATTTATCGCCCGTCGATTGAAATATCTTGTATTTTGTATGGGGACGTTTCTTTTGCACGTGAGTTTAGTAATGAAACTAATCCAAGTCAAAGGAAGTTATTTATTTCGACAACGTCTTTAATTTCTTAAATTACACGTTTAATGCATTTTAACTTAATTGACAAAGATTCTGGTCAAAATCGATTTTGAAAAATCGATTTAAACACCTCAAGTGTATTTGAACTGACAAAAAAATAAAAGTATGATATTCAGATGTATGAAATTGTAATTACTTTTTTTACTAAACATGTGTCTATCTTATACATTCAAAATATATTTTCTCTGATCGCATTATTCCGTTGAATAATATACTCTCTTGAAAATGTGCAGACGATTCTTTTGCTCGTGAGTATATATCAATATTGATTAAAAGTGTATAGTATATCAGAATAATCCATGAGTTTATCTGAGATTATCTGTCCCGAGATAATTATTGTGATAAACTCCGAGCTTTAGCGAGGAGTTTGACATAATAATTCACGAGGGACAGATAATTCGTAATTCCGAGCAACGAGTTGGTTATTATTTTTCTTACCCAAGTTCATTTTAATGCGTAAAAATCGAAAATAAAACGCCACATCACAATCTAAGATTACACTGTAAAATACGAATTGTATATTCATACGCCATTCATAAACTTTGTCACACTTTCAGGATGCGCGCATCTAAATAGTTTGCTACTAACGCTCTGTTTTAGTAGGATTCTTACGTAAATGTTTAACTTTATTCCCAAACGGAATTTCGGACAAAATAAACAACTTGTAAATTGATATCGCAGAATGAAAAAAACTAAGTCAAACGTAAACTAGCAATCGCTCATTTGCATTGCAAGATAGAAATGTAATTACGTCCCTACATGACGTCATAGTTAATGACGTCACAAAGTCTTGACGTCACGGCAGTTCAGCTTGCGACTCTTGCATGCTGCTTCACCTTGCAAATTTACTACTGTAATTACGGCCTCGGAAACATAGAATCAACATGATTTTCTATTGTATATGCTTTACTGTCGTGTGACTTTAAATAGGTATGCTCGAATGTTGTTCATTTATGTGATTTAGCTAAACAGGACAGGTAAGAAATTCATGAATGGGCGTAAAGTAGTTCCGTCAACCAATCAAAATGCATGATAAACTGTAATTCCCATGACCATTATGAAAACTTTAATACCCGGCATATCGTTGCGCGCTTGGGTTGCCGCCAAGGAGATTCTATCGCTCCGTATCTCTTCTTACTCGCTGTAGAAATGCTGAGTATAATGTTGCGAAATGACAAAAAAGTCAAAGGAATATCCACAGGATCCATAGAGTATTTAATTTCCCAATTCGCCGATGATACCACCTTAACATTAGACGGGAGTGAAAAATGCCTTTATGCAGTTTTGGGTAATCTGAAGTTTTTGCACGTTTTTCGGGTTTAAAAATAAACGCAGATAAAACAAAACTTATATGGATAGGTTCTAAAAAGAGATGTAGATACAAACGGTGTAATGAATGGAACCTTGATTGGTCACAGACAGAATTTACTTTACTTGGAATAAAGTTTGATGTAGATCTAGAAAACGTTGTGGACAAAAACTATGATGAAAAATTTAGTTCGATTACTAAACAGATGAACCTGTGGTCCACTCGAATAATAACACCTTACGGAAGATATACCCTGATCAAATCCCTCTTTATTTCCAAATTGAATCATTTATTTTCCGTATTACCAGATCCTTCAAAAGATTGTATTGATAAATTTCAAAAGAAATGTTTCCAATTTATATGGCAGAACAAACCAGACAAAATCAAAAGAGATGTTTGATGCTAAAGCCTGAACACGGAGGTATAAAAGCACCTAATATCAGGGATATAATAACATCACAGAAATTAAAATGGATCAACAGACTCAATAGTAAAAATAATAAATGGGGTTATTTGTTTTTTAACCGGATAAAAGATAAGAATATGCTTTGGCTTTCTGATTCAGGTTATGTCAAGAAGAGAATAATACCAACGCTAACTAACTTATTTTGGAAAGATGTTCTCAATGCCTGGTCAATTTATTTGTCAAAAACAAAAACGCTTATCAAAACCGAAGAGGATTTCCGATCTCAGTCTGTTTGGAACAATGAGAATCTACAAATTGCAAATAAAACTTTATTTTATAGCTATTGGTACCAAAAAGGGATACATTTTATAAATGATTTTATCGACGAAGATGGTAATATACTCAGCCTTGACGAATTTAACAGGAAATATTCCCTTAATATAAATTGTTTGACTTATGAAGGTATACGGAGAGCTATTAAGTCATACGCATGTCGACTTGATATACCATACTTAACAAAAATAAATCTTCGACCAATCTACCCCTTCAATATAAGGCTCATAAACAATTATCTGGTAAACAAAACGATATATTCTACATTACTGAACTTCACGTTTGTTCACCTACCCTGCTACTCGAAATGGGAAAGAATTTTAAATTGTCAATTCACTGAATCGGAATGAAAAATATTTAACATTATTAGTAATAAATGCACTCCTTGCACAGACCTTAAATGGTTCCAATATAAGATTATTCATAACATTATGCCTACGAAACAATTTCTACATAAGTTGAGCTATATAGA
The DNA here is from genome assembly GCA_936450465.1 of Gibbula magus. Lineage (NCBI taxonomy): Eukaryota > Metazoa > Mollusca > Gastropoda > Trochida > Trochidae > Gibbula > Gibbula magus. The sequence continues at coordinate 67,896,998 of OW388305.1, forward strand.
AATGCCAGTTTGTTGTTTTTGCAAAAGTGAAGTGGAAACGTTAGATCATCTGTTTTGGAAATGTGATATTATTTTAAACTTATGGAAGGATTTAGAAGCATGGCTACATTCTGAACAGATTTCTATCAATCTTACTATTGAAAAAGTTATACTTGGCATCAAAGGTAAAAACAATAACCCTTTAAATGCCATAATCTTACTGACTAAACAAATAATCTACCGAAGCAGCAAAAAAGGTTTTACTCCATCCATTACTTATATCAAAAAGGAAATCATTAAATACTACAATATCACAAAATGTATTTACTTCTCCGACCAAAATGAAGAGAAATTTATAAAATTTTGGTCAACACTTCATCTACTTTTCCGAAAACGTGATTTATAATATGTTTAATCATAAATAAACTCGACTTAATAATTCCAACATTTTTATAAGTGACTTGTGTCAATCATATTTTTGTCTGTCTTCTTTTTGTAATCGTTTCGACCTAGTTAGCACGTACATGTATACATGTTTATCATTAGACATGTGATGTACAGTATATATGAAGTGTATATTACCTCATATGTATGTGCTATCAGCATATTGTATTAATGTCATGCCTGTAAACAAAATATGTAAATAAAAAAATTAAAAAAAAGAATATATATACTATTCCACACGCATACCAAATAGTGATTGTTTGTATCCCTGAGACATAAAGACGATACTGTCACGACCCTTACACCCAGTACAGTGGTTTAGTCACGAGACACCCAGTACAGTGTTGGACTCACTAGACACCCATTACAGTGGTGGAGTCACGAGACACCCAGTACAGTGGTGGAGTCACGAGACACCCAGTACAGTGGTGGAGTCACGAGACACCCAGTACAGTGGTGGACTCACGAGATACCGATTTCAGTGTTAGACTCACGAGACACCCAGTACAATGGTGGAGTCACGAGACACCCAGTACAGTGTTGGACTCACGAGACACCCAGTACAGTGGTGGAGTCACGAGACACCCAGTACAGTGGTGGAGTCACGAGACACCCAGGTCAGTGGTGGAGTCACGAGACACCCAGTACACTGGTGGAGTCACGAGACACCCAGTACAGTGGTGGAGTCACGAGACACCCAGTACAGTGGTGGACTCACGAGACACTCAGTACAGTGGTGGAGTCACGAGACAACCAGTACAGTGGTGGAGTCACGAGACACCCAGTACAGTGGTGGACTCACGAGACACCCAGTACAGTGGTGGAGTCACGAGACAACCAGTACAGTGGTGGAGTCACGAGACACCCAGTACAGTGGTGGATTCACGAGACACCCAGTACAGTGGTGGAGTCACGAGACACCCAGTACAGTGGTGGACTCACGAGACACCCAGTTCAGTGTTGGACTCACGAGACACCCAGTAAAGTGGTGGAGTCACGAGACACCCAGTACAGTGGTGGACTCACGAGACACCCAGTACAGTGGTGGAGTCACGAGACACCCAGTACAGTGGTGGAGTCACGAGACACCCAGTACAGTGGTGGAGTCAATGAGACACCCAGTACAGTGGTGGACTCACGAGACACCCAGTTCAGTGTTGGACTCACGAGACACCCAGTACAGTGGTGGAGTCACGAGACACCCAGTACAGTGGTGGACTCACGAGACACCCAGTACAGTGGTGGACTCACGAGACACCCAGTACAGTGGTGGAGTCACGAGACACCCAGTACAGTGGTGGAGTCACGAGACACCCAGTACAGTGGTGGACTCACGAGACACCCAGTTCAGTGTTGGACTCACGAGACACCCAGTACAGTGGTGGAGTCACGAGACACCCAGGTCAGTGGTGGAGTCACGAGACACCCAGGTCAGTGGTGGAGTCACGAGACACCCAGGTCAGTGGTGGAGTCACGAGACACCCAGGACAGTGGTGGAGTCACGAGACACCCAGTACAGTGGTGGAGTCACGAGACACCCATGTCAGTGGTGGAGTCACGAGACACCCAGTACAGTGGTGGAGTCACGAGACACCCAAGACAGTGGTGGAGTCACGAGACACCCAGTACAGTGGTGGAGTCACGAGACAACCAGTACAGTGGTGGAATCACGAGACACCCAGTACAGTGGTGGAATCACGAGACACCCAGTACAGTGGTGGAATCACGAGACACCCAGTACAGTGGTGAAGTCACGAGACACCCAGTACAGTGGTGGAGTCACGAGACACCCAGTACAGTGGTGGACTCACGAGACACCCAGTTCAGTGTTGGACTCACGAGACACCCAGTACAGTGGTGGAGTCACGAGACACCCAGGTCAGTGGTGGAGTCACGAGACACCCAGGTCAGTGGTGGAGTCACGAGACACCCAGTACAGTGGTGGAGTCACGAGACACCCAGGACAGTGGTGGCGTCACGAGACACCCAGTACAGTGGTGGAGTCACGAGACACCCAGGTCAGTGGTGGAGTCACGAGACACCCAGTACAGTGGTGGAGTCACGAGACACCCAGTACAGTGGTGGAGTCACGAGACACCCAGTACAGTGGTGGAGTCACGAGACAACCAGTACAGTGGTGGAATCACGAGACCCCCGTACAGTGGTGGAGTCACGAGACACCCAGTACAGTGGTGGACTCACGAGACACCCAGTACAGTGGTGGAGTCACGAGACACCCAGTACAGTGGTGGACTCACGAGACACCCAGTACAGTGGTGGAGTCACGAGACACCCAGTACAGTGATGGAGTCACGAGACACCCAGTACAGTGGTGGAGTCACGAGACACCCAGTACAGTGGTGGAGTCACGAGACACCAAGTACAGTGGTGGACTCACGAGACACCCAGTACAGTGGTGGACTCACGAGACACCCAGTACAGTGATTGACTCACGAGACACCCAGTACAGTGATTGACTCACGAGACACCCAGTTCAGTGTTGGACTCACGAGACACCCAGTACAGTGGTGGAGTCACGAGACACCCGGTACAGTGGTGGAATCACGAGACACCCAGTACAGTGATTGACTCACGAGACACCCAGTACAGTGTTGGACTCACGAGACAACCAGTACAGTGATTGACTCACGAGACACCCAGTTCAGTGTTGGACTCACGAGACACCCAGTACAGTGGTGGAGTCACGAGACACCCGGTACAGTGGTGGAATCACGAGACACCCAGTACAGTGATTGACTCACGAGACACCCAGTACAGTGTTGGACTCACGAGACAACCAGTACAGTGATTGACTCACGAGACACCCAGTACAGTGATTGACTCACGAGACACCCAGTTCAGTGTTCCACTCACGAGACACCCAGTACAGTGATTAATTCACGAGACACCCAGTACAGTGGTGGAGTCACGAGACACCCAGTACAGTGGTGGAGTCACGAGACACCCGGTACAGTGGTGGAATCACGAGACACCCAGTACAGTGATTGACTCACGAGACACCCAGTACAGTGGTGGACTGCAAATGATTCTGCTAGATTTTCATATAAGATAGGTATCATTTATATTGCGATTTTGGATGAAAATGCAAGTTGAGTAAAAGTGTTTAAATTGAAATCAGCACATATTGTATTATGGCAAGTATCAAAGTAAAAAAAAAATTTATGAAAAACACTAATAGCCCCTTAAAGATAAGAGCGTGTAATCTGACATCGAACTATAGAGACAAACGAACCTTTAAGAATACTTAAGTTGAAATCGGAGTCGACCTTACTCAAAGTGCAGACATCCGAGAACATCTTACGTTTTAATTCTTAACGGGCAATGTAAGAACCATTAGGCCACGTGGTACCTATTTAAAATGGAAATAAATCTCTTATACATTAATGTTTTAAAAGTGGATTAATGTTTTATGTTGAATTACCTTGATACTACATCCGACGTTATACTTTGAGGGGGATATAAGAACTCCTAGGTAACGTAATATTAATAAAATATTGATGCATACCAATCGGCCTTCTTTTGTAAGTAGATTAATGATTTAGATGGATTACAAGGAAATAATTCCAACTTTACAGTAATACAGTAACCTTTATAAATGAAATTAAAGAAATTAACCAATTTTCCATAGTCTTGTTACGATTTATGAAATAAATGTGAAAACTGAATGTTACAATCATTACGCCTACTTTTCCTATTGTAAGCATTATCCTTTTGCTGTTTTCATATTGTAAGCATTATCCTATTGCTGTTTTCATATTGTAAGCATTATCCTATTGCTGTTTTCATATTGTAAGCATTATCCTATTGCTGTTTTCTAATGTAAGCATTATCCTTTTGCTGTTTTCATATTGTAAGCATTATCCTATTGCTGTTTTCATATTGTAAGCATTATCCTATTGCTATTTTCATATTGTAAGCATTATCCTATTGCTGTTTTCGTATTGTAAGCATTATACTATTGCTATTTTCCAGTTAAAGGAATTATCCTGTATTGTTTCCCCCATTTGCAAGTGTTCTGCTATTGATATTGTCCTATTATCTGTATTATCATATTGTTATATCCTATCATAAACATGACCCTGTTGTTATTTACTTATTGTAAGCATTATCCTAGTTTATTCCGTGTTTGCAAATGTGATTCATCTTTCTACATGTCATAAATATTCATAAACATTATTTATGCTTATCGTGATCATGATTTGCATGAAATACACGAGTTAAGGAAAAATATCTGATAACGGACGCCTTTGTCAGACGACGGTTAATACGTTTTATCTGACGGTAAATACGTTTTATTTACCATTAGTCGTCGCTGTAAATAGAGTAGGGGGTCTTCAAGTTGGAATACCTCGTAGCCACCTCATTCACTTGAATCAATTTAATTCCAAAATAAGTTGAAGACTGTCCAAACAATAAACCTGAACGAATGACTAAAACTGGTAACTCCCTTCCCTGGTGAGAACCGCCTCGTCCTACAGCTAGCAGTGAAGTTGGAAGATAGCATGCTGTTGGAGATATGTACATATGTATATATGTACATATGTATACGTAATAACTATGTATAAGCTAGGAGATCTGAAACTTCAAAGACGACTAAAGATATCTGACAAGTGATAGTTAAGAAAAGAGTATTATCAGTATAGCATTTAGCTAATGACATCACCACAGATCGTCATTTCACGTACTTAAAGTCCTAAATGAAATAGTTTTTCAGATTTCAACCACGTTTCTGAAACACATGCTTAACACATATCTCCGGTGTTCTGTAGATGAACTGATACCAGAAAAACTCTGACATTTTCATCTTAAAATATATTTCCGTGTCAAATTAAAACTCTAAAGATATCCGAAAAGGCAAATATTCGAGACGAAATAAAAGCGCGCAATCACGAACT